>JBBPNU010000169.1:0-25301 GCA_038091055.1 Leccinum angustisporum
CTGATGCAGAGATGAAGACTTTTGTTGAGACTAACAATGGATGGGCTGACAATGTGCACTATAGATCCTAGTTGTAACTGTATGTCTTTTGGACCTTAGCCTTCAGTTTATATGTAGAATATTTTTTACTGAAGTACACAATCCATCAGCAAATCACTTATTTTGCATAGTGCCCAAGGCAAGAGTGATTCTCCTCAAAAATTAGCACAAACTTCTCAGCCATTTGCTATGTTGGATATGCCCTTAACTAACAAATGACATGAATTTTTTTTTAAGATTCAAAATCAGTCAAAGTCTTTGACTCCCAATGGTGTAGAGGCACTACACTCACCACACACACCTGACAACACAATTGGTCAGCACCTCCAACTGACCTCTTCACTTTGTTTACTGGAAGCAACCAGAGGTGGGAGAGCACATCCAAATAGGTGCCACAATACAACCTTTGAGCAGCTTGATGAGAGCTATGCTCATCTGGAAGACATGCTAGAGGTAGCAGGGTCAATACTACTGACAAAAGTCAACTGTCAACATTGCAGGAGTAGACAGGAGCAAGCAGACCCACAAGTCATACTATGAGTTCATCCATATTGCCACTTTACTGAGATATGTGGGGATAATCTTATCCTCGATCTCAGCTTGGTCCTCGTTACTACTTGCTATGGAAAGAGACACTCCATGAACGTACGCGGTTTTCCCATCGCCACTGAAAATGACATTGATAATTACCCCTGAGCTTGTCCATTGCTTGAAAATTTCTTGACCAGGACGACATTGGAGATAGAGATCTTGAGAGTGCTCAAAAGCATGTAGGTCTTGCCTCCTGCCGGCTTCTCAGAGAGGAATGTGACAGCAAGAGCCCTGTGGTAACACGACAATCGTATCCTCGCGTGTGATGACAACATCCATGGGCGTTTGACATACAACTTCTACAACTTAACGTGTTCGAGAATGAGAGTGAGGGCAGGCACACACAGGTCGTAGATAGAGACATACCTCCGCGTCGAGGGAAACAGAGACCCCAGAGAGATTTGACCGATCCAACAAACACCAAGTGCCTTGACTCCGACCTCTACCTCCGAAGCTTTGCTCAAAGCTCAGGCTGGAAGAAAGCAGCCAAACAACCAGTCGCACCCGTCAACTCAGCAATACAAACGACAGTATCAATTGGCCTCTTTACCACATGAACAAGTCGACGCACGAAGACAACCCCAAACAGCTCGAGTAACGTCTTGATGGTGAGTCGCCGACTTTCCGACTTTCCGCTACCAGTTGCGTTGCTGCAACAGAAATACGGGATTCAGATATGTATGATCGACGAAAAGTTACAACACACCTGATGAACGTAGACTGGTTTTACGAGCGAGCGTGGCTTGAGAGACCTAAGAGGAGAAAATAGAACGGTAGCCCATACTCGTCGTAATCTGTCTCCGGAGGGTAGAAATCGATAGTTACCTCAGGGTACCGATGCGGTGATCGTCCTTGTTCGTCAGATAGAGATACCAGTAATAGTGCGCCGCAGCACTAAGAATGCGAACGACAGAAGGGTGGCCACCAAGGGGGGTTTTCTCAACCCAAACCTTTTCACCCGCTGTCCCAAGAGCCGGAAACGACCAAGTTTCTCTCCACTCGAACCTCGCCTCTTTAGGTCCTCGACGAACCAGAAGGCCGAGACAGTGGTTCGGTTCCTAACCATTCGCCAGAGAGTCTCTTTGGAGGATGGCAGAGGCATATCCTCCCTGAACTAGATAAATCATTGGGTGCTTTCAAGCCAACGCGAGTCAGCTTTGCGAACGATGCGTTTCTAAGATGCACTTCGGGTATGGTATCGTGACCGTGGACTGAAAGTTCCCGATGGCGGCAGCACCTTCCACAACAACGACTTGTACTGAGGGTTCTGCCTGCATGGTTCGACTGATACCACAGTCATCTGATGTATCAAAGAAAGAATGCATACTTGGGAAGGTGTATGCGCTCGATGACCTCAGCATAAGTGAGATCGTAAGCCTTGAGCATTAGCATTGACAGCACAGCACAGCACTGGTGAACTGACCTCAAAAAGTTCATAGGCCGCCAAAAGAACGTGTGACCGGAGACCATGGAGCGCAAAGTTGTTAGGGATTGCGCCCGTTCTACCTCCCCAAATGTCGTTATCAAATTCCTTGGGAATGCTGGGATCGAGATTCACGTGCGAGGCATGTATTCTTCGTTGTCATCTCTAGCACAACCGGCCGAGTAATAGCAGTCAAGGATAACAGTCTAAGACTTCGTCATCAGGAAACCAGCGGAAAGATCACGGTAAACACTTACGATGTTGTTCCCTTTCGCATTGGTGATATCCTCTATCAAAGCACCAACAGTGAGGTCCGGTATTGGATGGATGATCGTAGATTTAAAGTTACGAGGAAGTAAGCACTGGATCATACTATCAAAACCCCAAACCTGTGGAACAGGGAGTTCTCCTACATACGCAGCGTAGTAGATCAGAATAGGACCAGTCCCCATTCTGAATACGACGATCGTTCCGTAGACCTTGGAATGCCTCAATGATCACATCGCGAGTCGCCTGGCAGCCAAGCAAAATAGCACCGTCAGGGACCCCGAGCATTTCCTCCAAATAGTCTCCCGAGTCATTGCCTTCGCATCGGCAACAGCCCCACGAAACCCGCGGCAACTGATCGATGTCGATGATTAGAACAAACCTATGATTATCATTAGCTGGATAGGGCGGGATATAACGGTAGATCCCTGCCACGGAACTGCGGAGGGTAAAGTGTTTGATAGCCCCACTACATGGAGGTAATATCAAACCGGAAACCGTTTGGGTAGGCTTTTCATCTGGAACTTCGCATGGGTGCATACCGATGGTGTTGATTTGCCACTCGTTGCTGTCCGTACAACTGAACGAGGGATGAGAATGAAGGTGATTGAGGTCTACAGGGTACGATGGGTCAAAAAGGACAAGCATTGGGCGGTGGACATACAAGTGATCTCGGTCGCTTCTGTGTGGTTCGAGTGTGCTTGTGCTGAAGACGTAGAACGCTGAGGTGGGCGTGGCCATTCTGAAGCAGCCACCGCACTTGGAATGGGAAAAAGGTTGTCTTTCCGATGGAAGAAACGCGAAAAATGCTGAAGGAGATTCCGAGTCCGGAGTCACGGTGGCCTACTTGACAACTAAGTGTAGAGGAAAGCGGCACGTGCGCGCGCCCCAAGTGGTTCCCACGGGCCCGTCCGCAGGGAAAGTTTTCGAGAGTCCTCTCGCTGACGAGAGAGGACCCCACCGAAAGGGCCCGAAGTTCCTGCCCTTCCTTTCCCCTCCACCACGGCATCTACGAGCAGGAAGCTCCCTTCCTCCCCACTTGTTATTGCCCCAACTTCAACCAATCTATCCGGGGTCGTGCCCTCACCTGTCACTAGCACCTTTGTGACCTGGCCAACTCCCTCGATAGGGATGTCATGACGGACGAGCAAGCAGACCCGACCGCCCGAGTATCCTCTTCTCGCACACAGACCTCTGTCTACGGTCGCGCCTAAGTATTAGTATTTCCGTATGTCTCACATCCCCTGTCTGATAACTTAATTTGTAACTCTTTTGACCTTGTTAAATATATACGCCCGATAGCAAACTTTGACCCACGCTGACCCTCGATTCCGGAACAACCATATTCTGCAATCTATCCGCCTCCACCTCCATATCATCCTGTGACCGCCTCCACACCCTCGTCGCTGCCCGCCTCACCCGCTTCGCGTCCTTTTTCAGCGCTCCCCGCCGCCGCGGGCTCTCAGCAGCGAACGCTGGGTCTGAAGATCTGACGACCCACCGGTCATATTGGCCAGACGCTGCCTCCCGTCCATGGAACTGACGTTTGACCGGTATACGCACCGGCATCTCGTCCGTCAACATCTCCGCTTCCACTTCATGACCTTCCGGCGTGGCGTCCCCCATCGGCGCGTCCTCTTCCCCCTCCCCCTCCGCCGCCATATCCCGTCGAAAGCGCCCGTCCGCAGCGCCGAACAACCCGGGGAGCTCGAACGGCTTGGAGAACTTTGTCAGGATCTGCACCTGCCCGACCGTCTCGGTACTGGTCGTAGATCCGCTGTTTGGAATCGTAGAGGGTATCATCGACGGATGGATCGCGGGCGGGATCGAAAAGTAAGGGATCTTTTGGTGATTCCAGTCCGTGAGCACTTGTCGGTACCACCCTGTAAACGAGAATACTACACGTCAACATCACGCACGGTCAAACGGAGGGAAATGACAGGAGAAATGTGACCGTGAAAAGTCTACCGCTGCGATTGACCTTGTGCACGGTAGAGTGAAAGTCAATGCACTTTCGGAGGGTGCCTACTCAGGATGCGGTCGTCAACCGTCAGATCTCTGTAGAAAGGTGACTCGGGGAATAGTCAATCAATCGCAGGCATGCGTTCATCGCATGGAACACGCTGCCGGGTTGCTCGGGCTACTTGCACGCGAGGATAATGACGAGGAGAGACGACGACTCGGGGGTGACCGCGATATCTAGGGGCAATTTGACCCTTTAGACAGGACGCGGTGCCTTACTGGTTATTATTGGGAAGATTAACTCTTGCTCGCCAGGCAATTTCTGGAGACGACAATATCACCGTAAGCCTCGGGGCGACGGTTGGCAACACAGGTACGTAACCAGTCAAGCAAGAGAGACGTTCGGGTTGGCGGACGAGATGTAGACACGAGGAAGTTGACGCCCGATAGTATGGACACACTGGCAGGAGGTTGGCGGAACGCTGCTTCCGGGGTTGCACACCGCGGATGTTGAAGGTGAGGGTGCTGAATGAATGTTTTTGGAGACGTTCAAGTTAATGATGTATCGGAAACATTTATAGCAATATCGGCGCCGTCAAGCTTTGTGGAGATGATCGGGTTCCACACGGCTCTGATTCTAAACTTGAATGTAGACGAGTTCTCCACTGGTGTTGAGGCTCAGCCTTTTGCATGCACAGTCGTGAACGAGGTAACGTGGCAGGCGGGCTCTCCAACCACGTACTAGTACGTTTGGCTGCTTGACACGATCGAGGCATCCCGCATTTCCAAGTTCAATCCATAATTCACTCCGAGTCAAAGCGGTGGAGCCACTCTGGATCTTCTTTACCAATTCGAACACATGGATGATGTCGTTGACCTTGGTCCTCATATTCTTGTTATTCAAGGTGGAGTGCCAGTCCTTGGTGCCCAGACTACTCCTCACCTTGTCGCCTTGGATGTACACACAGGCACATTGCTTCCTCCTTCCTTCTGTCCCAAATGAATGTAGGACACACCCGAGGTATACTCGCCAGTTCACACGTTCCGTTCTGCACACAGCTGACTTCAACCACAAAGGTATCAAAGTTGACAGCCGTCGAGGAGATCGCCGGGCACTACGAGCATCTCGATCTCGACACATGTACACTGGCACTTTGCTGGGTCGGTTTACACAAATACCAACGGGTACTACACGCACGCTCGACACTGAACCCATCCACGTTCCGTTTCTCCCTACCTCTCTCAGCCCCTCCCACCGCTGTATCATCCCCAGCATCGTCGTACCTGATACAACACTCCTTCATCACATCGTAGACGCATTCACGCAAGACGTGCTTATAATCATCAGAGTGGATGCGTTCGAGCCCTTACGTCCTCGCTACGCTCTTTCAAAATACGGATGAGATCGAATGTGAGGGAGAAATTACATGTGTGAGAGCGAGCAAGGGGAGTGTGAGGGATGAGTACTCATTGATATCCAACGCTGCAAGCGGACTCCTCGTTCTCTCCTCTCATCGAGAAACCCTCTCACGAAGGTGGCGTGACGGTACGTACACCGAGCGGGGCGTATACTTACCGCATCTCCCTCTTATTCGGTTTACAAAATCGGTAGCCTCTCGTTTCATTTTCTACCTCCAAATGATGGCTGTCGGACAAATCGCTTCGTCACGCACAGCTGCAGCCAAGGGTTCTACATTTAAAGTCAGGTTTACTGATGGAGCCACTGTCTCCGGCCCACAATACATTGATAATGTCACTATTTCTGGCCTCAGTGTGTGTTTTCCGTCATTTCCGAATGTATACACGTCTGACCATTGTGTAGGCGGACGTACAGATCATCGGAGCCGCAACAACGTACTCTACTGATATGAGTTTCCCTCCAGATGGTATGTTGGGGTTGGCTTTCCGGTCAATGTCATCGTATCCTGCCAGCCCCCTTTTCGAAACACTCGTACTAGATGAACTTGGAAAGGTAACCAAACCAGTATTCTCAGTCAAGCTCACCTCTGGTGGAGGCGAGTTGTAAAGGTGAAATTATCTATACGCCCGTGACGGTAGTGGTGAGTTGAAGTGTCGAGTGGACGCGGACGTGAGCTTATGCTGTTGAGCCAGGGATTCTGGCAGGTGAACATACAGAAAATTCGATGTGATCACCAGACGATATTGAGAGATATACCCGCCATCATCGACTCCGGTTCCAACCTAATCGTTGGTGATCCTTCGTAAGTGGCCAACTTGCACTCGACCCTCGGTGGTAAGAGGTTCGGCCGTGGGTATTACAGCTGTGAGTTTCCGTTCATTCCAATTTGATGTCTCGGTTCCATCATGCGTTCTACAGTCCCGTATAGCAATTTCCCAACGATAAGCTTCTACTTTGGAGGCGATACGACGTTCCGGATCCCTGCCTCGATCCTCAACCTGGGACCTGTTGGGACTGGTTCGCCCGACCAGTGTTTCAGCGGCATCGTTGGTCGGAGCAAAAACAATGAACTCCAATGTCCTTAATCTCTGGGGGTCGTTTTCAGTTGCTTCATCATGCTGACCCGAGCACCGAATGTTTGTATGAATCACCAGGAGTCTGGACCCTCTGTTCCATTTTCCTAAAGAGTGTCTACACGGTATTTGATTTCGGCAATCAAGAGGTCGGATTTGCGGACCTTGTCTGATTGTGGCGAGCTATTGACTTTAGAAGATATCATGCGAGGTGTTTCCCCGTAACGACCCGCCTGTCATCAAAATCAACATCCGAATCAGTATGATCTATAACACACCGTTAGTTATTACCCACTGGCACGATGCAACCAGATCGTTGCTATGCACTGGTGAATTAAAGGTGAATTTGTTGATGCCTTGCCAGTGATGCCCCCTGTTCCTGTTCCGAATGCGTCTCGTAATCAGACTCTACAATCAATCATCCTTGCAACGGCTCGACTCTTCTAACCATTGAGCTTAACCGGAAAGCCAACGGGACCGTGGTACCACTCACCAAACGGTCCTCATGGTTGAAGTCTTACAACAGCGTGGATCTTGACGCACTCCGTTCCCATGTCGAATCAGTCAATGCGCATTCTCAAGCCTCAATCTACATCACCATTCATTCAAGAAGCAATTTTATAGCAAAATACTTCGCGGCGGCCTGGACAATTATGAGAGAGAAATACGGGAATGGCCCACTCGCTTGCGGTGAAAGGGTCGGAGTCTCTAAACTCGAAAGGCATCTCCACTTGAAGGATAAACATTTTCACTTTGTAATAATTCGATGGGTCATGGTCATGTTCCCTGATCATACCGTCACCGCGGTCAACTACGCGCCATGCGGGAGCGAATTCATACCTCGGTAACTCCTCCTCCAATAAACCTACTCGAGCGTGGCAAGGTTTCACAATGACGCCACTGACTCGGATGTTCGACGGCAGTAGTGAGAGTGGTACCTAATGGCCGAGTCATAGTCCTTGACGTCCATTGTTTCATTACCTCATTTCCAATCATTCTGGACACGAACGACGTCGAAAATCTGGTCCAAAGAGGTTCACAGATTGTTCATCGAAAGCGCTCGACTCCTTCGATAACTTGAACTCATTCTTCTTCTTTTTTTTTTTTTTTTTTGGAAACATTCGACCGCCCTGCAACACGATCGTTGTCTTCGAGGATATCGCAGACAGCGTCCGATAGACGTGGAACCTGGGAAGCTTGATTTGAACGGAATGAGAATCGTCATGCCGTTTTAAATGCATAAACCGCACGCACCTTGAGTGCAACACCTAATGCATCAGTCGCCGAGTAAGGAGTCATAATTATCCGCGCCCACCCCGTGATCATAGTTTTCGGAGGGGAGCGAGCGAGCGATAGATACTAGAGTAGGCCGTAAAGTGCTTGTTCGCGTTCCTCGGCAGCCTACCCTCGTCTCCGACGCCTTGATATACATCGATCCGCAAATTCTGACAACTGAGACTGAAGATACTATACTACGAAACGACACAGAAACCAACCCTCAAGCCAGTCCATGATCAATTCATTCTGCTAGAAGCGACTGTGAATAAAAGTGGAGAGAACACACTTGGACTTTCGTTCTGCGCGCGAAAGGATTGAATGGTTTCAAGTTCAAGGCTTGCTATGCTTGTGACTGTGATGGCAATGGAAGCCGCCCAAGTTGAGTGGGTATACGAAATGACTGTTTCTCGACATCAAGCATGATATCCTGGAGTCGATGATCTGCAATGTGTGGGAGCAGCCCATCGTAATTTCCTGGATTATAGATACTTGTCGGGCATCAAAGTGCATTTCCAAGTTAGAATCATCACATTTTGCACTGACATCCCATCAGGTCGTTGGTAGAGGCACTTCAAACCACCCGCACCCGCGAACACAGCATGAATGTTCTTATCGTGGCCAACTTCGATGTCCCGGATGCAGAGCGTATTTCAGAATGCGAAGAGTCTCATGCGTGTCGTCAAGTCCGTGGGCGAATATACCTCATTAACGCATGATCATTAGCTCCACTGACGCTCCATCGATCCCGGACGCGTAGAAAGACAATCAGCTTGAACAGTGCAGCTCCAGGTGTGATTATGAGGGTGTTTTATAAACAGGTGTACGACGTTGAACGAGACCGAGGCTATCGGAAAGCCATCTCCTCTTCCGAATTATTACCCGGTAAATTCCAGTTGTCAGGTGTTCGCGAGTCTGCAGTATCCCGAGTAGAAGACCTTGCCTTCCGCCTCTGCTTCTTCTCAACCCTATCCTCCCAGCCATCGAAACTCCATATTGTCGGTACCCTGCAGTGCAGCCAGCGCTCTTCCACGACTCCTCGTGCGCACTGGACCGTGTCCGCGCCGCTGACTTCCGAGACCGATCCCGAAGGGCAAGCTGTTCGATCCGATGGACAAGCCCCATCACCTCCACCTCTCCCAGCTTTTCCCAGACTCTTCGCCCGAGCGGATTGACGTCCAGATTTGCATGCCCGTCCCCGTTCTGCCCGACTGTCTCGGCAAACTCGACCGGCCGTGCCTCACCGACCCCCCTCCTCATGCTCTCTGCCAAAATACGCGTCTGGCCGTCGATCTTGACACCATTGGCTCTCATCTCCTCGAGTGCACTGCACACCTCTTCCAGGTCTCCCCACCCTTCCCACTTGGCTTCAATCAGCTCGTTATACACGGGTGCCGTACATCCAAAGACATAGGACGGTATCGACAGGCGCGCTGCGTGGTCAAAGATGGCGAGGGAGAGCGATGGGTTAGAATACGTAGTTCGGAAGATACGCATGGCGTGTGCAATGAGGTGGGGATAGATGGAATGATAACTGGGACTTTGACTGAGCGAACTGGATGACGAACGATGACGATGATGGTGCAGATGGAATAGCAGGTCCGTTCGTAGACCCGTCTTTGGCCGCGCCCGAAGTAGCAACCGCCCTCCGCGCCTCCTCGTCCCACACCTGCCGCGACTCTCCCCAAACAGCTCAGACGTGACCCACCGGAGGAGCTCGTGGTCCGTGTCAAGCAGCTCCATCGTCTCCTTCTTCCGGTCGAGCTCCTCGTCGATGGCGCTCGTCCACCCGCACGCGCGAGGTGTGCCGGCGTAGTGTACGGAATAAGTCGCTGAGCGGTGCGCCTGCGTTGTTGCATCCGATACTGGGTGTCTGGTATTGAGCTTGGCCCGGGAATGAGAACGAGGGTGTTCAGGAAGTGGATGCGGGGCCAAGAGGACGTGCAGACGACGAACCAGAACCAGAGGATGCACCATCCTTCGCAGAGACGGCGTTGAATATGAGGTCAAACACCTCCTCGAACACGCTCATCTCGCGTGCGGTGATGGACGCGCGTTGACGTCTTGGGCCAGACGACGTGCGCTGCACGAGCGGGGTTGGGATTGGGATGGAGGGTTGGCCATTGGGACTGCCGGGGCCGTGGGGGCCCTTGTTATGCACTGAAGGGGAAGCGTCGTGGCCATCGCTGAGGGGTGCGCGGATTAGGTACACGGGGACCTTGACGGGTTAGCGGGCTCGATGGGCGCGAGGGTGTCGACGTCGGAAACTACGTGTTCCCCAAGGTGACTCGGGTGCGGTGAATATCGAGTCAGCAGGTTTTGAAGTGGAGGTGGAGTAGCTACGAGAGAAGAAAGAAAGACGACTGCGAGGTCGACAGGCCATGTACATCATAACTGAAAGGACCATCGTAAAACGAAGCAGCCTCTTTGCATAGCCACAAACCCAGCTATGTGTGTGACTACACTCGGTTACTAGCTTAACGGCACCAGGGACATTGCTCGTTCTTCTTTGACGACTGCCCAGAGAGCAGATTTGTACTGGGCGTCATGATCACATAGGTCGCGTGTGATAGTGCTGAAGAGATTTGTGGAATTCCGTGTTGCAGCATCGGTGGTCGAGAAGCAATACGAAGACCCTAACCGCTTCTGCCCGTCGTACAGTGCAGCGACCGAGTGAGCAACCGCAGACTTCCCCGATCCAGCAACCCCAGTCAGAAGGCATACTCGTGGAGCTTCGTCGTCCGCATTGTTGAGAACTATCACGCAGGAGGGCCTCCGAGTCACGTGTCCCTGGAAGACATCCTTTCTTCTGCGCATACCGAGCTCCGACCACATTTGGCATGTTGTCGAGGACGATGGACACAGCTGTGTTCCATGCGTGTGAACATCTGATCGTAATGTAGACTCGACCGACTCACCAGCAGGTTTATCACATTCATCATGCGAACCATCATGACGCCAGTCTGCACGGTAACCCCTTCCAGGAATCCTGTTTTGAGTTCTTGAAAGTTTTTCTCGTAATCGTTTATCTTCGAGTCGATGTCGGAGAGCATATATCTTGCCATTCGAATCCCTGCGTAGGGAATTAGGCGAGACAAGAATGGAACTAACGACAACGACTGACAAAAATTCTTGCGCTTCACATAGCCGGCGATAAAGTATGCACACTCTGCTACCTGCCGAATCAAAAGCGTGATGGTCCTCATGTGGGTCTTGATCGCTTTCAAAGGTTCAACGTCGTGAACGAGCTGAAGACGTCGCTCATCGTGCCAGCCAAACAAATGATCCGATCGTCACGATCTTTCTGCTTCAGGAGCACCTAAGCGAAAAGTTTTCATCGATCAGCGTCGACCCGGATATCAAGAAAGACAAGAACCTTGTTCGCAGCTGATACGACGGACCAAGCCAGCAATGCGATCGGATGAAGCTATGTATACCGGCCACGATCTTGTTAAACGGCTCGATCTTCTCCAACAGATCGTTCCAAAGTGGTTGCGAATGTCTGTATCTGATTTGCAGCCTGTGTGCCAGCATCGACAGCGGAACCTAAGAGGTCGACAACGGTGGGCATGGAGGCAAGATCGGGAATCGTTTCGGTCGCCCTAGTGACGGCATCTGTAGCCTGACGATCATCCACATTGACGGTTCTGAGCTGCTCAACAACCAATGCTAACTTGACGGTAGAGCCAGATAGATCGGCCGCATCAGAGGCATCCATGTGAAGAGGTTCTTCAAACACTTTCACCGCACAGATCGCGTCAGTTAAACATGGTCTGCAAGCACAAAGACTGCATACCTCCATCCTTCAATCTTCCCAGCATCCCGCCGATAGTATCCTTGAGACATCCAACGAGCTGGCGGCCCTTTCGGAGGTGGTGCCTCCTTTACGAGTACGGCAGAACTTTCGTTTCCGTCACTGAAAAAGATTAAGCCCAATGACATACAATGACGGACATGGACCCACAAAAACAATGTATTGTCCCAACGAGTGCGAGCTTTCTTGAGACTCTGTCGCTTTCTTCGTCAGTCGTGAGTTATTTCCCACGGAAAATTCGACCTGATATTGCCCTGGCAATACCAGGGGTGCGGCGCTGTGCAGAGCTGATTTCTATATCTGAATTCAAGTCATTTGGAACATGCACAGAAGGACCGATATCGTAGACTTACTCTTGACTGTGATTGATTTTGGTCTGAAACCGGTCTCAGTATGCCTTCAAGCCAGTCAGGTATGCAACTGTATTCGCGTTCCCTTCAACAACTGTGCTTGGTACGTTCATGATGATGTATGTATCGAATAGACGATGACTCCGAATGGACGTCGTAAGTAGCGTAGTAGACGTTGAAGCAGAACTGACGAACGCGGGAGTGTGCGAACTTCCGCCTTCCGTTTTGGGTTGAATCGCCGAGACACTACACACGGCGTAGTTCGATGACCGAGTCGGAAGAGTCGCAGTCGATTCAAGTTGGATGGCTCCACTTTGACATGCTTATATTATAGGTACTACAGCGGGGAATGTTCAATATCTCCCAATTCTCTGCATGATTCAACAGACAGGGCAACCCACAGAGCTTAGTAGCCTCGCCTATCTCAGTAGGAATTCGTCAGTCATATCCTCGTTCTCCGACTCGGACTCCGAGGTATGCACTACCACCGTCCTCGAGACTCCTCCAACCCGCCCAACTCACACGTTTTCGTCCCCACGCTCCCGCAGCTCCAACTCCCCGCCCTCCCAGTCCGTTCGTCCACCGCCTGCGTACCTGTCACCTGACCAGGGAGCTCACCCTTATCAGAAGAGTCAGAGCATCGTGATCTCGTTCCCCAACCCGTCTCTATCTCCAGACCAGCCCAGGAATCCCGCACGTCTGCCAACACGCTTTTGTCTGCCCAGGATTTCGTGTTCAGAGAGACCCTCGGTCAAGGATCGTATTCCACCATGCGTATCAACTGGCATTTCACCTTGCTGTGTCCGACTCCTGAGTGTCATCCATTTTGACACCGGCCGCGCAGGTGATGCGCTCGTCGCTCTTGCAGAGAAGAATATTCTAGTGAAGCTCTGGGCTGGACACCCGGGAATCATCCGTCTACATTGGGCCTTCCAGGACGACTGGAGTTTATGTGTACGTCAGCACCCTTCCTCTGAAAAAGCTGACCAGGCGGTACAGTTCTTGTGTTGGACCTGGCGTCGAATGGGGACATTCAATCGCGGATATTGCGCTGTCATTGGCGTGCGCTAGGCATTATACGGCGCAGATCGTCGATGCTATCCAATATACATGCACGACAAGGACGTTATCCATCGGTACGTTCCTGACCTGCCTTGACAGGCAATGGCATAACCACATCCATTCCAAAACGCCTCCGATCAGTGATCTGAAACCGGAGAATATCTTGCTCGATGGCGAGTTCCGGATAAAGATCACCGATTTCGGAACGGGCAAGATTCTCGAAAATGGCCGCAAGTCAGCCTCTCCACACTAGGTACCAGCTTTGCTCATTCGCATCCCCACAATGACAGAAGATTGTGCCAACTCGTTTGTCGGGATTGCTCAATACTTGGAACGCAATGAGACGTCTAAGAGGCGCGCCACCGCCGTTTCCCCGTCGATCTCAACGACCTCACCCTTTCACGCATGAAAGTTCCGACCTATGGTCGCTCGGCTGCATCGTATTCCAGATGATCGCTGGCAGATTCGCCTTCCAGGGACTGTCCGAGTACCTCACGTGACAGAAGATCAAGGCGCTTGATTACTCTTTCCTCGAAGGCATGGATTTCGTAAGCAAGCTTCTGGTGCGCCTGATCTCCCCCTTTGCGCACTTTAATCGTCACCCCTACTCACACGAATATAAGTTCGTGAACCCCAACAACGGCTCGGGGCATCTCGCACTCCAGGATCTTTATCGCCACCTCGTGCTCATCCTTTCCTTGCGTCCATCGATTGGAGTACGCTCTGGACCGATCCATCGCCTCGGCTCGAGCCGGGCCTTGTGAGGAAACAAGTCGCTGATGTATCAAATGGGGAGGACTCGCGATGGAATGACGTCAGCGCGAGATGGGACGCGCTCATTGGCAAGTTTACTTACACAATCCTACGTCGATAGAACTTTCAACTTACACTCTAGTACCACATCCTCCCCCGGGCCGCCGCTGCAACCGCAATTTGAGCAACAGACTAAAACCGCAATCGAATCTACCGTTGCACCCCGCTGCATCGAGGATGGAATAACGCCCTCGCACTGTCAGTCCCCCTCATCGACATCCCTGTCTCGATCCTTAACGTTGGACGGGTTGAGGCTGGTTCGCCTGACTGTTTCAGTGTCCCATTTGGCGAGAACTTCGCGACCCCGTTCGAGCCCTTCGCCTGCCCCGCTGTCGACCCACACGAGGACGAATGACGAATGTGCTGCAAGGGAGATCGGGAATTCCTGGGGCTCGTCCAACCGAACGAGGAGGAGAAGGACCCAAAACCAACGTACACTCCACTCGCGGTCCTGGCGTGACCCTTTGACAAGTTTCGGTGACGACGGTACCACGTCCACATGGACAGATATACCTACGACGTCCTTGTAAGCCTGCGTCGCGGCATCGCGCAAACCATCGTCCCTCCGACACGTCGCCCTTCGTCCCCGTCTACCAAGGAAACCAAATCCCACCGCACTCCGTGGTGTCGCCGCCCTCATCCCTCGCCGACAATGGTATCGATATTAGGTAGCTTTGTAAAATTGTTTAGTTCGATAAAACCATCGCACTGACGAACACAGCGGACGTCGATATCGAGCCCATATGGGTGTCGCTCCTTTCCAAGGCCTTGGAAGGCAACAACGTCAAGGAATTACTACTGAACGTCGGCGCGGGCGGAGGTGCACCCGCAGGTGCCGCAGCCGCCGCAGAAGAAGCAAAGGAGGAAGAAAAGGAGGTGGTGGAGGAGGATGAATAAGACGATGGCATGGTGCGTATTCGGTGTTCCCCCCATTCTACGACTGACCGCGCGTTATCCGCTGACAGCCTGGGCTTTGGGCTGTTCAATTAATTTCCTTTCCTCGTTTCTATCTTACTATTTTCCACTATATACTGTGCACCAACCAAAATATTTGGACCGGTTGATCCCTGCACTGACTTGGAAAGATTATTCAGAGACGTGCATGATTGATTGCCCAGCAAGCATACAACAGGCTCTTGCCGGGGACTTAGCTTGCTTGGGGTTCGAGTTCCCACCTGCCCGAATCTGGATGGCGACTCGATTGATCATCGGGGATGAGTCGGCGATGACCGGTGAACCTTGTCCACCCAGGACCTGTCAACCCCCCAAGCCTGGTTCCTTTCACAGCTACACATGCATGGGGTCAACTACTTATGCGGGCTTGCAAACGAATTAAGCTACATTTATTGGGATGCGGCGCTATTCTATGTATGAGACGGGTGCGTCGTGAAAGGGTTGTTGCCACATCATCCAAACACATCCCAGGACCCAGGGTAGAGGACCCTGCTATATTTCGGTAGGATCATCCGGACACCACTCTAGCAGACCACGCAGTTCCGGCGGGATGGATGAAATCAGATAAATGGATTCCTACCCCGCCTTTTGGCAAGGAGGAAGTCATGACAGCCCTACATGTCAAGGGTATACGGCTTGTAGCCGTTTTTCAACTATATAGGATAACAGTAAGCATTCAGAATTAATGCGTGAATCCTTAGAACGGTCGCGTCCCAACCCTTACCTCGCCTTGGCGAGCTGTCCGAGTCATGCCATATACTCAAACAACGGGGCAGGGAATCTGATGCTCGATGTAGCTCTTCAAACCGCGCTGTTTCATCTCGTATCCAACCACAGTAATTTGCAATGGGTATCTTCCAGTGACCTCATAAAACCCAGTGGCAGAAGACGGCGGCGGCGGATAATATACTGATCCTCCGGAAGCGTGGAACGGATGTTGTTGTTGTTGGACGTCAACTATGCCTTGAGGAGCAGCAGTCGGATTGAACGAGGTGGTCGGCGGAATTTGGAGAAGGAACGATTGGATCGCTTGATGAGCGGAGGGAACGGCAGTAGCTGCGTGACTAGTGACTCGTCACATGTCACATCTTGCCCACGGTTTGCACCCACTCCTCGCAACCCGACTGCACGTAGAAATCATTGGTACTGTCCAGCATGACGACGGGTCCAACAAGTCGGACATTGACTGAAAGGCTCTCTGTGCTCGGTGATGACTTTCTGCACGGTGAGTCCGCTCTCTCTCGACTCCGTGACAACAATCGGGGGCTAATTGATTATCTTCAAGGGCGCTGGCGGACGGCGTTATCAGACGCGCGTGGTAAACGTACTGAGGCCTTCCACACTGCGGGATTCCATCGCAGGGGGGTCGAGCCTCGGTTCCGGCTGTGTTGTTTCTCACCCGAGGTTGCTTGATGGCCTTGTAAGTGGACGATGGTGAGCGAGTACGAGCGAGTCGTTGGACTGACGCCAGTGTCCTCCTGCAGTCTGAGGTACCCTTTCCACAATATTTCTGAGAGAGTCAAGGACGTCGTCCGGGCTGCACAACCCGAGCACGACGAGCGCAAGCAACAGCACATTCAAGTTTTATTTGTCCGTACGGCTAGACCTGAAAAGGAAGGTGCGTCATGACCATGCCATGCCTTCCTTTTATAGATATTTCCGACGACGCGCACGAACAAACGCGTGCCACCGTACTGCCTCCTAAGTATACGTAGTGACGGGCAAGACGCCAGCCCACTGGGTGGCGCATGCACAGAAATGCATCATCTCTATTTCTGTCGTCTCGCTCCTCTGCTTCGTCACACGTCCGTTCGCTGACAGCTTGCCTAACTCAGCCCATCCAACCTGCCTCTGCAACCTCTATCTCCCCCGGCATCGCACCAATCCCCCGCGACAACCTCTTCTCCATCGTGCGCCTCGCCCCGCCCCGCCCCGCCGCACGCCCTGCCACGATGGTAGCGCATTCCTCATGCAGCGAGGAAGAAACGTCAAGGACGAGGTTTTAAAAATTGTCTTGATTAAGAGCAATTAATCTGATTACCATGCAAAAGTAGCGCATGCAATCCGCGTTGAGGGTTGGGGAAGAAGCCGAGGGTATGCTGAATAGTCTTAAGTTCTTATTCCTCTCAGTTTCTACGTCTTGGTCGAAAGTGAAAAAGCGTCCCAGCAGATGTCGAACAAGCTGGTGTGATTGATGTGGATGTGATCCAACAGGAGGAGGAAATCATGTTGTGAGTCATAATCACTTTGGTGTTCTTTCTATTTGCTTGAATTCACGCGCAAGACCCTCTGATCTGATATAGTGATTGAAGTGTTCGCGTTGTTCGAGTTGGGCCCAACGCTGCGGAGCAGAGAGGTTGAAGTATCGCATGACGAGTTACTTGAGCGCAACGGACAACTCAAAATGCCAGTAATAGCGAATCCTTCGTCTCCATCACCTCATGCGCCTCATTCTTATAGCTTTTAGATCTCGGGAATCGGATGACGGGCAGACTTTACGTTAGACTCTCTCGGATGTGAGTTATAATTTACCATATTTTTCTCGTGGAACGTTACTGAGGCAGATGCCTGATATAGCGACACGGCACATCAACCAACTGAGGTCGCGTCTGGACATTCAGATCAGTCAAATCTGCTGCGCATATTTTCCTAGAGAACCTGGTCAACACCATCATCCAAACGGAGGCGTAGATGCAGTTCTCGGATAGGAGTCCCTTCTCTGAACCTCTGGGAGGTACCTTGATCGTTATCCCGGAGATGCAATTGTCATTTTCTTCCACCACCTGCATCTCCTGCGTCATCTCAGGACGTCCCGGAGTATTCTATTGGCTGAGCTCTCCCCCAACGTAGAGAGAGAATTGGCATCGAGAACACAATTGCTGGTTGTCCACTGTTTCAAGGGCGGTGACTCGGCATTGTTGTTGCCCTGGTGGACGACCTCTCAGAACTTGAACTGCAGCCAAATTGGGTGGGCGAGAACGAATCGAGATCTGGAGATCAGAGCCGTTGCCACCTGAGCAAACGGTCACCATGCCAGACGCTATCCACAGGCGACCCGTCATGCTGTCGATCTTTCAAAAGGTGCTCAAGAAAACTTGAAGGTGATTGTTGTGGTCTATATCGTAACCTGCACACGGACCTCACACGAGCAACGCAGTTCCTTCACCGTCACGTCGCTCTGAACGAGGATTTGTTCTACCGTCGGAATGTCTTTGTGTGGTTCGAAGACCGATCTGCATCCTGGGGAACGAAGACGTTCTTCCTGCGCCTCGCCAGCATCCTTGTTCAGCTGTCTCATAGATTGATATCTCCATTCATCGGATGCATCTGGCAGCCCGCGAAACGAGGCAATGCAGTCTGGCTCGGACGGCCCAGGCCGTGCCTCACTCTGGAAGTACTCTGCCCACCTGAGACCCTTGTCTTCAGGGCTGTTGATCATGTCGATTTTTCTTGTCTTGGTCTCGTCATTGCGTATGCTCGAAGCCGATATCATGATATGTGTAATGTGCGCCAACTCACGGGGATCTCGACTTTCCTCCCGATGCAGTTGAGTGATAGTCGCAGTAACTTAGGACACTTTCGACTCTTGCATGCACGTGAAAGCACGGCCTGCTTTGGTGACGCGTCAGCTTGCTCAACCGTGAGACCCCAACCATAAAAGGAAACTGTTTCGTGGAATTCTCAGAAGTGGCACGGACGCGGCTCAGAAACTTTTGTAACATCTTACTTGATCATCCTCTACATCTATCATGGCTCGCGGCAAGAAAAAGACAGAAACAACTGAGATGGCTAGCGAGAAGGCAAAGGAAACTGGAAAGGAAAACAACGTAAGTAGATAAAACAATAAGAATGAAGCGCAGTAACTCATAATGTATGGACTGGGGTAGTCGAAGAAACTTAGCGACACATGTCACCTTGATCAGAAAGCGTTGCCCACTACTGCAGAGGTAGAAGACAAAGTCAAAGAAACTGCGGAAATGGAACGAAGACGTGATGAAGCACTGTTTGGATACGCACGGTACGACATATCGGCGAATAAAGAGCTCATTAAGTTCCGCAACTGGAACATGCGTGAAATGGAGACCCCGCAAGCGAAGGCTTTATGTGATTCCTTCCTGGTGAATGGATTAGACCGGTGAGTGATATGATGATGATGAGTGATGAACCAACCCTGATACTCGCAGCTTTGGAGCCAAACATGCAATCCCTTTAGTCATTGATAGACAGAGGGTTGTCGAAGGCAGTTATGAACCAACGAATCGCAATCTCCGGGAGGCGCTACCCCTTTTGAAGATCAAGGAGGAAACTAGCAAAGAAATAATCGCAGCCGCTGGAGGGCAGCACCGATCTAAAGCGATGTCTATGTGGTTGGATATCATGGAGAAAAGAGCGAACAAAGTGCAGGACAAGATGGAGGAGATTGCGAAATCAAAGTACAGTGACGCTGACGATGCTGACGGGGAGATCCAGGAGTACAACACACTTTTGAAGCCACAACTGGAACAGATTCGACGACAAGTGGCTTACGGAGGCCAATGGATGGTGCAATTGTTTGATTCAGGTAAGTTCTGCCACTATTGTCTATTTGTAAGAGGTAGCAAGAAACCGCGCAACTTTGATGTTAACGAAGTTGCGCGATTTATCATTTATCTATGGATATCCCCTTTTGTGTATCATATGTGATACAGACACATATAAGTGTAGGGGTGAAGAATCACGCACAATTGTTGTTTCCCATGTTGCGCGGTTTCGGATCTTAACACTCCTTGATCTGATTAACATTTTCTTTATTATAGAAAAAGTTGATAAGCCTCTTGGGAGGTACCTCTCTACAAATGAGAGGTATTATTCATTCGTGGAGTCACCAAAGGAAGGTCTGCACCTCAGACTGAAGGACATGGTCGACCAGAACAAGGATTGGAGGACAATCGTGAAATCTCAAGACGTTCACAATTCAGTTGGAGGGAAAATTGGAACCGTATCTTATCAGAGACAGCAAGAGCTTCTATCCAGGGAGCAGGTCTACAAACTCTTACTCCACCTTGTTCCCTCTGGCCCTGGAGAGCATTTCTTTGCTAGGTCATCCTTCACTCTCAATACCTTCTGGGAAGATATGACATCAAGCTATGGAGGTGTAAGTCAAATTAAATTTAAACATCTGCAAACTAAAATCCAAGAATACACATAGATTCTGGCATATACTGCAGATCTTTGTATTCAAAAACTCAATCTCTGCTTCAGTTCATCTACCCTGGATATCAAACAGGTCAAAAGGTGGATTTCAACAGATGAAGGAGAGGAACTGGAGAAAGCCCTTGTCATCTTGAAGAAATCGAAATCTGTGCCAGAGGCTCTCACTACTGGCCTTTTTTCTGCCCTTGATCAACACTTTGAAGATGTATTGAACACCTCAAACATTGGTTCAAGGTTTGGAATATCAGAGGATGCTGTATGGCAAACTGCCCTGAACAAGTATGAACGTCTGCTCCCCAATGTGGTTCAAAACTACTTGGACTCAATTTCATCGACTTCATTATACCAGCAAATGTCAGCTGATATGAAGACTGCTCTGCAAAATTGCAGCTCCAAAATGCTGTTGGTCATGAATATCAACTCAGTGGAGCATGTGGAGTCCTATCTGACACAGTTGCCTTTCCTAACTGCTGGGGTATACCTCAGAATGAAGCAAAATCTCACCACTATTCATGGATCTATTACTGAGGTATGTGCACAATATCATTTCCAACAATTATATCAAATCACGCAACATTTGCTACATGCAATTTGCGTGATTTTAAATCATTCTTCAATTTTGCTATTTTTATATTTACATTCTTATGGTCTTTTGCAGTATGCCTCATGGTTTGCACCATTATGTCATTTAAATAAGGCACATGGTGTTCCCTTGATGCATGCATCTCCATCTACAGAAATGCAAAGAGCTATCATGGCACATCAGTCTATTACAGAAGACAACCGTTGTCTTGCACGTGCTTTAGTATGTTTACACTTGAATGTCATTGATATTCCACTCACATTTATAAAAGCTTAGTATCTTACCCTTTGAAGAATTCCCCGCTTTCCTCAGAATGGAGTTGGATATTGACACTTGTGGTGTTCCCCCTCGTCCCCAAACAAATACTTTCCTCAAGAAATTATTCTCTCCTTCTCCTCCGAAACTACCCTCTAGTGCATCTCGGAAGACAAAGAAAGGAAAGTCCAACTTGAAGTTAAGCACAAAGAAAGGCAAGGGGAAAGTCGAAGAAGAAATAGAGGTGGATGACAATGCAGAGGATGAAGAGGATGAAGAGGACAAGGATGATGAAGAAGACAACGATGCTGACGAAGAAGTGGATTCTGAACATGATGAAAAGATGAGCCGAGCTGAACGTCAAGCTTCCAGGGATTCCACAAAGGCTGAAAGAGAGAAGGTGAAAGCGAGAAAGACTTCACTCAATGTAGAACGTAAACAGGCAACCGACACACTCACCAGTGTCTCCAAGTCGTGGCTGAAGACTCGCTCCAAGGATGTCCAACCACCGTCTCTTTTACCCCCTCTTGATGAACCTTATGAACTAAAGTCCAAGATATCATCATCCTCAATCCTCCAAGATACGTTCCGCGGACAGAATATTCTTGAAACCCACCCAGTGGAATGGGTCACTGTACAAGGCTCATCGAGAGCTAGGTTCTTGACTACTCTTGGAGAAATCTGTATCTTGGAGCAGGCTATCATTCATTCCTATCGACCCTTCCTTCTGGATTTACCCAACAGTGCAGCTTCCTATTTACGTTGGAGAGTGGAGGAACTTACTAAAGCTTGGAGGCCCACTCATTTTCGTAAAGGTTTGCGCCAGATGAAACTCACTGGCTCTTCTGCATCTTCATCTGCTACCAAGATTGAGACCTTCAAATGGGCAGATGGCCTTCCATTTGACCGTCAGAGTGCATCAAACTCAAAGTTCAAGGCAGAGGAGGAATTGGAGGGAGTCAAAAGAGAACATATGCGTCGGAGTCAGATGCAGCAGACGCAAAGAGTGGTGAAGGCTTTGGAGGGGCTTGATTGTACCTGGGATGTCATGACCCCTATGCCTCGCAAGGCATATACAACGCCACCACAAGTCACGGGAGACATCCATGAGAAGATGATTGAGCTTGTCTCGGTGAGAGTATCCTATAATATCACACAATATCACTTATTAATGACATATATACACATTTAGCTGATATCGTTAAATGCATGGAAACAGCGTTATCCCGAGCGCTCAGGTCATGCGGACAGCCCTGGGTTCAAGCTACCATCCTCTCAAGACCTTTTGATCACCTATGCTTACATGCAAAACAATGGAAGGGATCCTGTCATGGAACGCAAGAGTGGGGAGATGGAAGTCCCGAGAAGAAGGAAGTTTGTTCTCTTAACACTAACAGAAGAGAGAGAAGCAATGCTTGCAGAGCAGACAGAGCTTAGGCGCCATCACTTAACCCAAGCGTCACTGCCCTCTGCCACAGAGATTGAAAATCTCCACGTTGGAGGACAGCAATCAGGAGTAGATGACGTGGACCAGGGTTTGGAAAAGGCAAAGAAACAGGACGGCTCGAGGCTTTCCTCCGATAACAATTTAACCCCCAATCTCGATACTGCCAGTGGTTCAGCTCCCACTGCTCCGCTTTCTTCGTCCCATCAAGGTATGTGCCAGAAATCCAATCCATATATCCTGTCTCTACCAAGGTTTTTTGACCTTCTCTTTAGACGATTATCCTCTCCGTTCTGATGGTATGCTGGCTCGTAAATATTCATATTTGCTCTTTGGTTATTAAGTGGTAATTGATTGTTATGTTACAGCTAACCAGCTTCAAATGCTTCAAACCCGCCAAAGTATGTCCATTGGCTCAATGCTCATTGACATACATACAGATCACTTACTCAAATTGAACATCCAAAGCTTCCCAGGGTGATTCCCCTAAACGTGCCTCCTTAAGGGCTGAATCTCCTTCTCTTCCTGCCAATGCACAATCTTTCGCCTTGGCCTCTTCCTCAACTGTCACGCAGCTCCCGGTATCCGAGTCCTCAAAGTCTAGCAAGAAGAAGAAGAAGAAGCGTCCGTTATCCGTGTCTATTTCTTCACATGATGGCCAGGGTAATTCTGGCCACAAACGTGAATACTGTTTCATTTCATTTTTCACATTCTAATTCGTTCGATGATCCTGTTCAATACTAGGTTTATCTCCCACACGGCCTCGCAAACGACAAGCCCGGGCCACAAGCCAAGAACGTGAAGAGAATAAGAATGCCAGTGGTAGTGATAGTGATTTTCAGGACCGTGCTCAGCTTTGGGCGTGATGCTGCCAGTGGATCCCTTTGAGTTGTTGATATGGATCTTCCTGCATATTCTGCATCCTACTAGTCTGTTGTAACTGCCAGTATTGAAAACGTATGGCATTTTCTATGGGAGCAAATTCCATGTGCGAATAAAATCCTAAGCTCACCGTCGCCTTGCTAGCCAACAAACAGAAACGCCATCTCGACGACATCGACGAAGCCGCCAGCATCACCCTCACCCTCTCGATCTGCGCACACGCGGGACACGCCATCTCGATGATGACACGCCACGACAGGACGCACTACGCTTGTGTGCAACTAGTACTACACACGCTAATACACTATGCGTTAGCATGTGCCAGTGTGTTTACACACGAACGTGAGGCGAGGGTCTGCGGGTATTGCACAGCGGGTATCGGTACCATTGCGTCACAAAATCGTAACCCGTACCCAGGGCCCGTGTGGGTTACCTGGACCCATGCTATTGCCTACCGGGGCCCCTGCTTATGTCCTCAGCGTGCAGTAGCAATGACACGACGCGTGAGTGCGTTGTGCAGTCGCTGCTGCACACACTCGTCCTACCTTCTTCCCATCTTCATCCCCAGGGCATCCCATCCTCGCCTTCGCCTTCGCCCCCGTCCCCATCCCCACCCTCCTGATCCTCGTGCCCCCCCTGCTTTCCTCCTATCCCCCTCCCGTCCTCCCCCTCGCTGTCACCGTGCAGCGACGACGCAATACGCACAATTGTGTTGTGCGGTCGCTGCTGCATGCCCTCAGGCTCACTCGTCCCCCGTCCTCACATTCGTTCGTACATAGTGTGAGTCTCAGCGGCACCGCCGCTGGGGAGATCAAACACCTTGTATCATCCGTTCAAACCAAAGCTTCGGGTGAAGATCAGCTACATGCGTCCGTGAATGCGGTTAGAGATCAGATGAACAACGGAACCGAACAACAGACCGCACTGGGTGCCACGATATACAAGACACTTGTTCTCGTCTGAGCTGACTCGAAACTGTGACTACGGTTTGTAGTGACGGATTCCGTCCTGGAGATCATCAATCGGCAGCGACATGAGCAAGAACAAATGCTCCGCGCCCTTTCGACTGGTAGGCATCCAATGTTCCACTCGAGTTGCTCTCATTGTCCCAACCGTTTCACGCAGAGCTCACCAACGAGATTCGTGGCGAAAGACTGCGGTTTGTAGAAGCCATTAAAGAGGCTACGGCTATCAACGTGCAAGGTAAACGCGCGAGTGGAGAGCATGCGTCACTTGCAAAATTTACCCTCGTCGACCACGAAGCGACCGCGGCGGCACAAGAGTATCAGTATCTTGTACGGCTTCGGTCCCACGTTCTTCATTTGCCGTGTCCATCTCGGCGGTGCCGGGCATGATGTCTGATAGAATTGTGCCAGCGACCGCGTATGCATCCACTATGAAGCCAGGACTCCTTTTTCTGGAGACCTTGCTTGCGAATGCTCATTACCGCATTAGTCAGAAAATAAAGGGCAAGTTAACCATATTCAGATTGTTTGCTCGCCTTGGTTCTGTGCCCGACTAGTATGGCAGGGGTATGCGACCCAAAAGATCACGATAGCGGCGTGCAGGAGCGACTGCATAACGTGCACGATCGTGCGCGTTTTGTGATCGCTTCTGTACGCTGCTGGAAGAAAATGACAATTGCATCTCCGGGATAACGATCAAGGTACCTCCCAGAGGTTCAGAGAAGGGACTCCTATCCGTTTGGATGATGGTGTTGACCAGGTTCTCTAGGAAAATATGCGCAGCAGATTTGACTGATCTGAATGTCCAGACGTGACCTCAGTTGGTTGATGTGCCGTGTCGCTATATCAGGCATCTGCCTCAGTAACGTTCCACGAGAAAAATATGGTAAATTATAACTCACATCCGAGAGAGTCTAACGTAAAGTCTGCCCGTCA
>JBBPNU010000170.1:0-25217 GCA_038091055.1 Leccinum angustisporum
AGTGGTGGTTTAAATTTTTTTTTAAACCCCCCCCCCCCCCCCCCACACACACACACACACACACGGTTTTGGCAGAATTTGAAGTTGAAACAGGAGTACGTGCACTTGCCCGATCTCTTGTAAAGCTAATTTGATCAATCCTTTTCTTACCCAGTACGTGTAGCACTCTGGCTTAGCCCGCTGTTTCTCTTAGACGCGGTAGGAGTTAGCGTGACTATCTTCGTTGGCCGCATGGACGTACGTCAGCAGCTTGTATGTAAGGAATCGGGGCCGTTGAGCATGTGTCTTTGTCCACCTTTCTGGAATAGCGAAGAAGTTGTATGCCAGGCATTGCACACTGCGAATAAGTATATAATTTAGGTTCGCATTTCTGCTTTTCCAGCACTATTTGCGAATATCGATCTTCATATCACTCCACAGTATGACATCCCTGCTGGAGATAGCATCAGTGAATTTCATAGCTATTTAATAGCGTCGTTCATACTCAGGGCGATCTCCCATGACCCACTGGCAGCAGTGTCGATTGTGATCACATACTCAAAACATTGCAGACTATCCAAGACCTTTGCGATTTAATTAACTAGTAGGCTCCTCAGATTTCTACAATGGGTATCGAAGCAACCAGTGCAGCACTTCTCATCTCCTTAGCAGCGCTAGCTCAATGTCAGCAGCCAAATCCGAATGGTATCTGTGAAGTGGAGTTCCAGTCACTCGTTTCCACGAATGACGAAAAGGGGGTACGTGCCATCGAATTTCCCCCTATGATTCAACAACGACTCTCTTTTTTCAACGCGAACAGCTCGATTTCGTTCGCATCCTCAATATCCCGGTTGTGTTCCAATTTTCTGGGACGGTTAGCTGTCCGCCGATGCGAGGTGTGTCCCGTCTCCTTGGTCCGGTCGGTAGTTTGAAAAGTTTGAATCGAGTCAGGATGCGATTTAAGTCTTCGGAGGTTCAAGACCACTCGTTGCCCAGCGACATTAATCACAGGGATTATGCTTTTATACAAGGGGCCATATTTTTTGAAGAATAAAAGTTATCAGAGTGCTCGTCACACATTGAAGTTATCATCACGTACGCCATCTGGATCCCGTTTCGTGGGTCCTGTGCGGCGGAATTTAGTGGATATATCCGGAAGAAGTGGGTGAAGGACCTCACATAGGCGAGTTTGGTACTGGGTATCGCATTAGAACGAGCAACCGAACGGACTGTTGAAGAGACAACTCACTTACATACAAAGCTTATTATGACGGTCAGAACATTGATCTATATGGAGTTTGCAAACTAATTATTCACAGAAAACGTGACAACGCACCGAAAAATACAGGAAAGCTAGCCCAGGGAGGTGTCAATTCATGCTAGAGAAAATATTGCATTTCCTTACCATCTTTGGCCAAAAGACGAAGAACAGGCGAGGGTCGGAAGGACTGGGTTCTTCTGAACAGGTTGAAGAGCGAATACGCCACGATTATAAATACCATGATATCCAGAGATAGTCTATGGTTCTCGTAAGTTGAAACGTACGGTCCTACTAGAACCCACTCACGATATTGCTAGAAGAATGCACTATTCATGAAGGAACGGGTCAGCGTCTCTATTCGCGTATGACCCGAAACCCTGTACCCACCGCAGTCACTGCACACAGTCAAAATTATCAGAAATCTATTGAAAATCGTGTAGTAGAGCTCACATGTTGTTGGAAGAAAACAGACACCAGTCTCCTCCAGGTATGGGAAAGTGATTTCTTTCTCAAATTTAGTTTTTTTTTCTCCGCTGAAAATTCCGTTGCGCACCTAATTTTGAAAAAGGGATCAAGATAACCAACAACACGGTGATGGATCCAAACAGGTAGAGTACATATGCGGATATCAATCCGATAGCAACGGAACGCTTGCATCCCCAGAGTGCCCAGGCACGTAGTAGAACCACAACTATGTTTTAAATGATCAGAAGTGTGTGTCTGGGGACAAGAGTAAACCGCACTGCGAATGGATTCCTGTGTTATAGGTCCGTATACAGCAACAAACCACTGATAATGTGCACAAAACTAGGGTAAACGGGCGGGGGAACTTAGATTCCTGAAAGTTATGGCTGAGATGGATTGGTATAGTCACCCTATTCGATCCGTGACTGAGGATCCCTATTTCTTCGAGCGCGAGGAAAGTCTGTCCTACTAAGGCGAGGTACCGGTTGAAAAGAAAGGCCACCTTGACTGCAGACCAGGGCGCATTCCAAATATAATCTACCTTTCGACACCGGATTTCAGAAAACTGTTGTAAAAATGAAGAGGTAGACCGTACGTACCTCAAGAGAGATAGTAAGAAAATAATCGTATATTAGGAAAGCGAGTCCCGCGACAACACAGTGTCTACGATTGGTTGCATTAACGCTGCGAAAGCCGAACACACAATAGCAGAGAAACAGTGCTCACTGACGAGTCGTCAGGGCTGCGAGAAACAGCTGCGGATTGGCGAGCACGTCAGACATGGTGAAGGAGATGCGGCTTCGGAAGGGTACGGATGGGCCAGTGGGTGTTTCAGTACTTCAAACCTTCAGCCCCGGTTATGACTTACTTATGAGCTAGTCATTGCCGAGTCACTGCCACGTCAAACATTTCCAGTTTCGTGGCAACTGGCAAGGAGTTGGCAGAAGGAAATTGTTGACTTCAGATCAGTGCCTACTACACGGCCCTGCCATGACAAACCACCCGACTCCTCGGAGTCCTCGAATCAACGTTCACATTCAACAGGGCAACATCCAATGATATGATCATGTAAGTTACATGAGGAAGGTTGGGTTTTCGGTTGTCGATGCCCTTTCAAACTGTTGTCACTGGGGTTCACAATGTCTTCGATACAACGGTACATAGATGCTTGAACAAGTGTTGTTCGATCGACCCTACTAATACTATATCAAATCTCGACACGTCCACTCCTGTCGACGCGGAGTACCCTGACCGTAATGCTGACGCTGTATCTACTATGCCCTACCCCCACTTCGGCACCTACCCCCACTTCGGCGTCACAAATTCACAGGGAATGTCCAGCTGGATTCAGAACTCTGACGTACAGCAAACAACTTGTTGATTAAAATATAGATACTGTAATCGGAAAAGTCACTGCCTATAGATACTAGCTTGTGCAGACCATTGATGCGGTCACTGAGCGTCTGGCGGGCCACCTGCCCGAAATGGGGGTAGGTGCCGAAGTCCTGTGCCAGAATCGAGCAGTAGCCGACTCCGACTCGTCGGAGCGATTGGTTGCTAGATACCACGTGAAAAGCACTTCCGCGACACCGTGACGTGACGTCGCTTCGTGTCGCGTCGTGATTAACCTTTGACATCCATGTTCTCATACAAGTTTGCACCCCCCTCTCAACCAAAAACCCAAACACGCGCTGCTCCACTCAAAGGATCGGATTTCGATGTCACGCCAAGCGCGAATCTCATTGACAAGAAGGTCTTTGACTTTGATGGCAGCATTTCGCCGTTCACGTCGCGTCGCATTGACTCGCACCGTTTCGATGCCTCAGCTCATCTGTACAATGATCCAGAAATAGTGGATCACAAGCCAATAGTGCCTGCTGCAGTAAATGGACTCTTCTCCATTTCAGATACGTTTCTGACCGGTTTCATTACCAGGGAACGTCATCTCGTCTCAGCGATTCGCCAATGGGTGAGTGTATGCGCATATATATGTCGTGTATACCGCTAAAGTGATTGTTTTGGATAGAGGTCGGACTGAAATCGCGCGCATTTAACTCATCCACTCCATCATTGAAAGACTATTCCAAGCGATCAGTCAAGGCAGAACCAGGCTCTTCTGATCGTGATGTTACATCCGAGAACTTTATTACCTCTATGCAGGCCGGATGGCTCGATATTCAAAAGGAGAAATCACAACTGGTAGGTATCACCGCCTGTTCGTTCATCCCGCAGACTGTACTATCTTTTGTCCAACGTATAGCGTGACTATATCAAGGATTTGGAATCCCGATTAGCAGCCGAGGATGAGGAGAATGCCGTGCTCTCGAGGAAACTTGCCCAAATGGAGACCACGCATAAACAGACATTGGAAAGGAATCGGGACGCACTTTTCAGAGCTGCAAAAAAGTACGGGGTTGTGGTCGGTTTCTTGAAGCAGTCTGACCGCATTACTCGCGTAGCTTCTCCGCGCTCAAATCCGAGTTGGACGATTTGAAGGTTTCTTCAAAATCATATTCACTCATTATGTCGGAAGTAAAGACGACTAAGGAGAGTTTTGCGGCTTTCCGAGATAGCACGCAGAGCAGTATTCGAGGTTTGTCCTGTCGTTTAACTATCTTTCTTTTCAGTTTAGAACACTGGGTCCTTTTCCAGAACTTGAATCTTTGTTTGACGACGGAGGTCGGCTCGTTTTGACTGCAGAATCAAGACATGTAGTTAATGAACTTCGTTCCGAGCTTTCGAAGAGTAGGTCGGTAGTCGGTCAGGGACCAGTTGTGCTGACGATCGTTTTCGCAGCCCAACAGGTGGCAGACCTGCTGCGTGATAAACTACATATCATGGGCACGGAGCTGGCGGAAGCGCGAGCTCGGATCTTGGAATTGGAAGAAGTAACTACGGCGGACAAGAATCGATATGAATCGATGACCCTCAAAATGCGCCAGTCAGGTATGAGGGTCATCACTGCACGAATGGAATGCTAATGTAACCGAAAAGCCGATCAACTAGCGAACGTCACTCTATACTGGAAGGAACAAAAGGAGGAGTCGATACAGGCCAGAGCGCAGGCCTACGAGATGGAACAAAAACTGATGCACGTACAGACGCGGTGAATAGTACGATCCAGAGATGATAATATGACTAATTTGGGTATACATGGCAAGGTTGCAGGAAGCGCAGTCTGTGACAACCTCAATGAAGGAAGAGTATGTCCTTCCATTCTACTCCCTCCGATATCACGGGTTGACCACCATAACCAAGAATGACTGCGCGTGAAGAATTTCTTGAAGAACAAGGCGCAAAACTCCGTACCCTTCGTCATACGATCGACTTCCAAGAAGGGAATATGAAGGTTATTGAAGCACGGTAACTCCGTCATTCGCGTCTAGTGAGTGTAAGACTCTCTAAACTTCAATCAGGGCACAGAAGGCAGAAGAGGAGCTGATCCAGGCGCTGAATCATAATCACGAATTGCATGGTCGGCTCGACTCTGCGAAGGACCTGGAAAAGCATTTGACACAACAGGTATTAAACTCTCTTCCCTTCCGATCTGGAAAAGACATTGACCAAGTGGCATCAGTTTCTCGATAAACTCAAATCGTTTGAGGAGGCCAAGCGTGACCTCGACCTGTATCGCGATAAGTAAGGGTCCATGTTGTCAGAGTACTTGCGTTCGCTCATCCTTCCCAGGTATGCTGAGGGTCAGGTCTCGTGGAAGGCATGAATTGCCTATTCGCACTGCGTTATTTTCTGCTACATTAGTATACACAGGTCCTTCAGGAACGATTTGACGATCAAAGTGTGACGCTGGCTGCGTCGAAGGAATCTGTTGCCGAATTGCAAGTAAGCACTCAGCAATTGTCCGTGAATGTTCGTATAACAATGTTCACATAGGAGCGTCTTCATGCCACAGGACGTCAGGCTACCGTTGGTGTCCGCCTTGTATAAAGAACTTCGACAATGTTGATCTTTTATTCAAGGAGACGCTAGTCGAATCCAAGCGCGAGATGATTCACGTGCAAGAACAGAACAGATCGTTGGAGGCCAGACTCGAGCGCGTGGAAAAGGAGATGGAAGACAAGACCGCTTTGTCCCAGGACCTTCAGATCGAGTTATCCCTCAAGGAAGGCGCATTAAAGGCCTTATTGGAAACCGAAAAGGCTACAAAAAATGAGCTTTTTAGCCAAGGACAGGAAGCGAATGCCAAGGTGGTGTCATTGCGTATAGAGCTTACTCAGAAGGACTATCAGATCCAGGAAATATCCAAGCGACTCGCCACGGCCGAAGCCCCGTCCGCTAAACATGAGCAAGAAGTAGCGAAGTTGAGGATGCGCATTACCGAACTAGAAGAAACCGAAAAGACATTAACAGACCGAGCTACCACTATCTCCCACCGATACGAGAACAATGATTTGGTGAGTTTCCCTTTCTCTCGCTCGTTTGAAGTAACGACAGCTTCTACCAATAGAACGATGACGAGAGAGCGTTGGTAGCTCTGTTGATGCAAAAGGCCCGGGCAGTCCACGACCGGGAAACAGTGGAGAAGACCAACGAAATCAAACGAGTGTGTGTCGCGAGTGGAAAGACTATCATTTGTTCAACCCTTTGCAGCGTGACAACCTTATTAAGCAACAGGAGGCAAGGATCACACAGCTGGAAGACGCCCTAGCCCGCCGGATCAATGAAGAGGTTGGCGAAAGTGGGTTCAGTGCTTCTCCCTGAACATTATAGTTATTGTCCGCATCCGCAAAAGGCACTGATGAACAGAGTAACTTTATGGCTGTCGATATTACGAAACCGCAAGCACCATCACTCGATCATCAGCCTGAAATCCGCGGCGCTGGACACGGTGACGGGCCGTCGACCACCGTAACTCATGGCGGTTCTGATCGGGCCACGGGGGATTTGTCTTCTTCTGTATCTGGTCCTTCGAGTCGATCGACTGGTTACGCCACTTTTACCAAACTATGCAGAGAAGACACCGACGACATCGCAGACTTCGACGATGGACATGCGACAGTGGCGACGGGGAAACGGGTCACTTTCGCCGACGATGCCGAGGACGGGTCCTGGACCTCCTGTTCGCGGCCCACGCGGCGAGCGGTGCGTTTGATTCGTTCTGTCCTTGTTGTCGTTTTTGCCTGTTTTGATCGATCGCTCTTTTGTTTTGTTTTCGTTTCATTTTCTTCCCACCGCTCCCTTTCCCGTCCGCCTTCTGTTTTCCGATTTGCGTTACCCCCATCGCGTACTTACGTATTGTATGTATTATAGAAGCACCGCAAGGCAACCGGGGTGGACACTGTTTCGTTGGCCTTTCTAGACCAGGTCCGTTTTTTTTTCTGTGTTCTCTTGCCTCCGCGCGTTTTCTACTTGATCTCGAACGAAAACTCCTCGGCAGCCCGTGGGCCCGGATCCAGGGACTGGAACTGGGGCTGGGGCTGGCGTCAGTGTCGGCATCAGCAACAAGAAGAAGGCAGCTACGAGGCGTCGCTAACAAGAACAGGAATGTCACTGCAAGATCCTCTCTCTCTGACTCTCTCGCGCTCGCTCGCTCTGCTCCACTCGGTCACGTTGACTCTTCTCTTTTTCTTTTCTTTTCTATCATCACGTGCACACCTGTCTGTAGTGTACAAATCGTGTCATAATATTTGTTCATTCATCGCTGCCAAAAAAAACCAAGTCGAACAATGAAATAAATATAATAACATATAACGACAGCAAGGATCGATAGCAAGACAGAGGTAGACACAGAGACATGCATTTTTGGACAATTGATGGATACACAAAAACAACAAAAAGACATTGGGAGTGCGGTTGGGTTCGGTATGGACGAGGGAGAGGGATTATCATACAAAAAGGAAAAGAAACGATGACTTAAAACATGCGGGTTTCGACAGCATCAAGCATCAGCAATGGTGACAAAGACCACGACAGCGGGGATAACAACGACAAGCAAGACGGAAACAAAAAAGCAACAAACAGGCTGGCTGGCTGGTGCGCGGCGTAGGTGGAGGCGTGGTGAGGATAAAGGGGTGCACCAATCCGGTGTGAGGGTGGGAGAGGCAGAAGGTGGGGAATCAGGGAATAAACACAAAGCAATGATATATGACGACGAAAAGCAGGATAAACGGATAAAGAGACATGAAAATCGTCCAAGAAGTATTATTCTGTATGCCGATTGCGCGGTCTGTTCATTCTGGAGGGAACGTCCAAGATACCAAGAAAAGAAAGAGCAAAGAAAGGAACATCACAATACAATACGCCTGGTGGCTTAGCGTGGCAGGCGACAAGAGCATGAGTAGGAAAGACAGACAGAGATAAAACAACGGTCGTATCCAACCGCGAAAAATAGTCATCTCAGCCTGGAAGGCGCAGCGTATCGCCTTCGAAAATGATGTCGCCCTTATCAGAGAGGGCAGCGACGGCTTTGGCGACCTCGGCCGTATCAAAGTCTTCATGTTTGTCCGGGGGCATGGCGGCGTTAAGGTATGTTAGTAACGAGGATATCGTCATGTCGTCGGTCGATTCGTAGGCAGCCATGAAGAGATATGCAATCGATGAAAAAATGAAATTGATGCTATAAAATGGAAAGGGGAAAAAAGGCAAATGATCATCAATTCCGTTGAATATGATAACACGCCATAAAAGAACAACAAAAATGACGGAAATGACTGTGCGAGTCGCACGTACCGGCCATGTATGGAGTCCAGATCCGCCAAGTTCAAGATCAGCCTGCGGGGTAACCTGCTTGCCGACATTCCCGATTCCGCCGAGGCGACGTAGTCTGCTTCATATTTGATTTTGGGACGCGTGGCACGTGCGGGTTGTATCTTGCGCAGAGAGGAGGCACCGCTCGTTGTTGCATCAGATGTTGATGGCCATGGCGGAGCGAGTCGGTTGTCAGTGCCATCCACCGTCCTGTGTTTCTTGGCAGAAAACGGAGGAAGCCGGGGCTCTGTTGGTGGCATGGCCTTCATCTTACACCTCTCTTCCACCCGGCTGGATTCGGGTCCATCCACAGGACCTTCATCAGAATCGAGTTCGTCCTCGGCTGAAGCATCATCGTCGGTAAGGCTGTCATCCACGACAGGTTGACCACCCTTGGCCCTCACGTCAGCTGCTTGAGCAGCTTTTTGGGCCCGTCTCTCGCTAAAATCACCACAATGCCCGCAGTACGTTGTAAACAAAATGATGAAGAGGAAACGAGAAATAAGGGACTGCTGGTGAGAAAGATGAAGAATAAAGACAAATATATGACCCACTGTCTGGCTAAGCATTTTCCACGATGCTGCAGCCACGGGTATGCACAGTAGGAACTGTCCTGCCTGAGCTGCACCCACTTCCTGCACAGGGTACAAAATACTCTGTTAGGTTCGACTTCCCCTACAAGCGCGTCTGCCCTGAGAGTAGCCGCTCGTTGTTCGGCGTTTCGCCGGCGAGACTCGTGAGCTGGTGGAAAGTTGGTCGGCGTGAGGTCCTTGAATGAGGGAGAAGGAGAGGCCGGGCTTCCAACGGACTTGGGGGCGGTGGGAGAAGGATCTGCGCATGGTTGCGAAATATGCCGTGAGCTAGATGCAGGCGGAGGCTGAGCACTGAATTCGCCGGAATCAGCGGAGCGAGGGGGTGCATCTTCGGGACGAGGTCTGCTCCATGATCGAGCCTAAGTGCATACAACGAGCAAGACGCAAAAGACCCACCTGGAACTCGAAGAAGGCTCTGGCTGACTGGGCGAGGCATCAGGTTGTCGCACGTATTTTTGACAAACCGAGCGGTGCTGCAACCATTTTTGCACAGCCTGCATATGATCATCTGAACTGACCGGAAGCCACTGGTCACAGATATTGCACAGGATACGTTCGGCGTCGAATTTGCGAACATCAGGGTCCTTTGAGAGCAGTGAATTGCGCTCGTCCAAGCCATAGCTGTTCTTGGTGTTTCTGTGTGACGATGTGAAATTCGGTGTAGACCGGATAAGGTAGCGGATTCTACACACATTTTCTTTGATAGGCAACTCTTCCTGTGGGCGTCCCATGGAATGGAACAGTACGTGGAATTAGGGCGCAGGCGAATCCATTTGTCACAGGAAGCACACAAGACACGATAGGCCTCGAATTGGGCGACGTAGGGGTCTGCACGCAAGTAATCAATGCGTTCTTCTTCTGACCGCTTAGCACGGCGTCGTTTCGGGGGCGGATTCGCGAGGGCCTCGGCTGTGCTCTCTGGGGTGTAGATTACCGGCTCTGGAACGGACTGGGTAGTGTTGGCACTGCGGTGGGAATGTCATACGTCGATGGGCGATACAACAGGGAACAAGAACGTGACATACCACTGTTGGCGATGCGCGTCCCAGTGCTTCAAGGTGAAGCCGCCGGAGGCTTCGTCTCGGAAGGAAACGCCCTCGCCGCAAACCTCGCAGATGACGCGCCCTGTTTCGTACTCGCCCTTTGGTGCTATGGGAAGGGGTTTGATGGACCTGACATCGGGTTCCGGGTGATCTTGGGATGGGGGCGTCTTGCGCTTGCGGGGATTTCTACTGCGCTGGTGAGTGCGCGTGGAGACGGATCAGAAGGACATGCGCACAAAGGTGGAGATGCGAGGGAAGTGGTAACACTGCGGTTCTGTTCAGATCAGCGTGGACGTCGAGGAGGAGAGAGACACGCACGGATGAGACTCGTCCACGTCCATGAAAATAGAACAAAAAAAATAGAAAAAATAGAAAACAAAAAACAAACAAAAAAGGGCGCGCGATAGAGAAGTGCGACGAGGGGGAGAGAAGGAAGTTATAATACTTATGTGCTACCAGAAATAAGAGAAAAATATGTCACAGATCCGGGATTTCGAGAACATAACCAAAGCTTAATTCGCACGGCTACTTTCAATCTCCGCACAACATTTCTCGTTCATTATCCAGGAACGTCCTCGAACCACATGTCCGTTCCTTTTCCTTTTCCGTCCTTGCCGGGGCGAAACTTTGTATCCCCTCGCTTCCCAGTTGTTTCCCCCACCACGACAACGACGACGACAAGGCCGAGCTCGCGTCCGTGTCTGCAGAAAAAAACCAGTACAACTCTCGAAACGTTTCCATGGAAGTATCCAGTCACGTTTCATTTCTCCTGTGGTGCTACTCACTCCGGCATTTCCAGAAACGTGATATCAAATCGGCTGTTCTGTGAACTTATCGCCAGGTTTTCATTCTCCCTGCCATTTTCTTCCCCGCCGTTTCTTTATCATATTAGCAGTGCCCAATCTAACGTGCTACCGCCCGTGACCCTCCCGGTTACTCCCTTTCCATCTCTGTCATTTTTATATTGATCTTCTTTTACATACAGTATTGTTTTTTTCGCAGCATTCATCTTGCTCTCTCGGGTCTAAGACGGATCTCTACGTTTGTTCGCTCCATGTCTGTCGTCCGCGTGGTGTGAATGAACTTGAAATGGGGGTGGTGTGATTGTTGTCGTCGTCCTGTCACAAGTCTCCATCATCCTCCCAGGCATCGTTCTCCCGTGTTTCAGTCTCATTCAAATCAACATCCTGTGCCACCATTACAATATTCCCTGTCCCAAACCTGGGACCGCTCGCATGATTCAGACAACACATTACTCCCGCCGGCATAAACCGCGCGCGATCCGACTCAAAAGCCTTTTCGGGAGCCCCACACACCCGTTTCGGATGGTCCTTGTTTTTGATTCAACGGAACGTGATCATAAACTTCGTCCCATGACTGTTGATGCATATGTATGATCATCGCATTTGTTTGTTTTTCCTTTCCATTATTTACTTTTGGTAAATTTCCCGTGAAGAATTTTTTTCTTCCCTTCTCTTTTCCAGCAAGTATTGGCATGCTCGACCCGCATCTCCGGGAAACGTCACGGCCGCCCCCATGTCGTACTATTGTATTCAATTGATCTGATCCCCGTTGACATATGAACTAGTTAAGCTCAGGAAAACAGATGGACGCATATGGTTAAGCCTCCCGGCCTCCACGCGGTTTCACTCGCAATGAGGGAAGGAGCCTGAAGAGGGGGCAGGGGATTCCCGGTCGTTATGCCCTAATACTACTACTTCCACATTCAACTTCATCCTGTGACAGAGGAGGATGGAAGGGAAGCGGCCTCGTTAGCCTTCATTCGGCCTTTTGGCACGCTTCCCCCCCACAGCATCAAATCACATCATTATCATATCAAGCATCCAACCAACTACCCACAACTTCCATCGGTCGAACGTTCAATCTCCTTTGTTCGCAAGAGATAGAACTTTGTACGTGTTTTCGCTGATCGCTTGAATCATATGGTCCGCGGTGAATGCCACAGCCGGCCACACACCGTCGATCGTGAATATTTGAATCGCGATAAGCATCTGATCATCCCTTACAGTTTGAGGCACGCCCTCGTCCTTTTGTTTGGCGTGTGTTTTCGGAACTTACCTTGGACACAACAGAATTTCAAGTGTGTCTGCGCCCGGCAATCTGATCTGACGATGTAACCATATTTACGGTACTGCCATATCTCGAATCATCCCTGCCACCAGTGTGTCACCACCATACCTCCGACCCGGCAATTATCAACGTGCCAGTACCTACCAACTTGGTAATGGAATGTGCTACAGTTGCAGTGGCGCGAGACCATGGTTCCATACGACTCCCCGCCGCATCCTTGGAGATTTCCTTTCCGATTAAGATCACTGAAGAAGCGAAATAGTCTTGGATTCGATCGATTCGTGTAGTGTGACTCCGTTGAATTTCTCAAGGGCCTGCCACTAATTGACGTAGGGGTATAGGCTGGATCAGTGGTATCAAAGCGTCATTGACCTGATCCACCACCAGCGAACCAGCCAGCCGCATCGAATCGAAGACTCGGCGTACTACTTACCCGGTTCTTAGAATCTTGTTCCGTTGTACTGTGGTTGAATGATCGGTCACAACGCGTGTTCAGGCTATTGATAGACTTCTATCGTCGAAGCCGCGACCAGAAGCACTATTACTACTACTCTAGATGAGTCTCTGTGTTGGCCCAAGGCAAGAAAAGCAGAAAGCAACCCCATCGACGCCTCGCGGCTTGTCAAGGCCCGAATCAAAAATCAAAATCCGCGCACGTCCGACTCACCGACTCGGAGTCCGTTCGTTCATCAAACACACACCAACCAGCCGCTCCATTGGAGAGCCAAGGAACAAGAATGATACTATTAGAGTTTCAGAGAAAGCTACAAAAAGAAGAAAATATCGCCTTCCGTGCCACGTCCACGTGGCGCGATTCTATCATTCTATTACATCAAGTTACGGCGGGATTCTCCCATCGGACGGCGCCAGAAACAACCTCGATGCTTGAACCTAACCTAACCGTCCTACACCCTGCCGTATTGTCCCTCCTCCAGGAAGGTCTTTATGCGGTGGACGATGACATCAAGCCCGTCCAGCCACTTGCTGAGCTCCACGCCAAACTTTTCCTGATCACCACCTTGAGAGATGCGGGCGATGAAATCTCGGCGGTAGGGAGCCGCTCTAACGGCGACCTGTTATATTATTCAAAATGCTGACCAACAAAGCAGATGGATAGTCGAAGATCGAAACTTCCCCGGGCTCCAAACATACGACAGAAAGCTCGGGGAAGAATGTCCAAAAGGAGAAGAAAAGTATAAAAATGACGTACGACAGCTAACGAACGCACGATAAATGTGTGGTGGTGTTTGAGGACCTCGTCGTACGAGCGCTTAAAGCATGCGTGCAGCTCCAGGCTGGGCTCGTTTTGCATGTGTTTCAATGCCTTGCAGAGGAACATGAGACCGCTGAAATTAATTCGTTCGTTCGATTTATTTTGTTAGTTTTATGGTATTGTTTTACATGGATTTATTTTTGTTCAACTTGGTTAGTGGTGTGCTGGACTGGAAGGGAAACTTTGGACGTGTTCGCATCACTCACCGAGTCAGGCGTGTTAGGCAACCGGTTGCGTTACGGTGTCCTTCTGACGTTTCGATTCTGACGAGATTCTCGAGTGTTGTAGAATTCTGGAGAGCATTTCGATAGCGCGAGCGAACACCCTGCATGGACCGAGACCGAGATAAGAAGGGTAAGTATCCTTCTTCCAAAAACAAGAGAATTATGAATGGGAATCAGACAAGCAAGAAAAAGGAAAGCCAGAATAAACTACAAAGAAGAGAAAAAATAATGGAAACGTTCCTCAATGTTACCCTTAATGTCTGCTTGGACAAATCCGAAGACGCCAGAGCCGAGCAAATCTGCCACCACCAGCAACAAACCAAACTTAATCAGGGGAAATTCCTTCAAAAGTAGGAGAGACGTAATGGAATAGGGCGCACCGAACAGTTTCACGAGCCCGTCCGAGGCTTCCAGAAAAGACGCAGTATCCACTCCGTCTTCGGTGATGGGAACGTTGGAAAATGACTAGTGCGGATGGAGATAATTTAATCGTTAGCATGTCAGGGGGATAGAGGGGGGAGGCTCGTTTGCTTACGCGGACGGTCTCAAAGTATGGTACTAGTTCAGGCATGTCGTGGTGGGTAAGGGAAAGACTTTGAACGTGCCAACAGTGAATCTGTGTTCCCTGTGCCCTCAATTAGGCCTCATGTAGTACCAGTTGCTGCCTCGAGGCTCGAAATTTGCCATTCAGTGGATGTGGCGCAGAGACATCATTTCTGAGACAATGTGAAAGAAAGAAGTTGGTGTTTATAAGTAAATACCCTCGAACCAAAATTAGATAATTTTTGCTATTCAATCGCGATCAGATTAACCAACGACACGTCCACGCCGGTCCGTCTAGCCCGTACTTCTCTTAACTCGATACCCTTTTTTTTTTTTCAACGCACAGGTGTGTTACTGAGACAGCGCACGCGGTGCGACCATCTCGCTTAGCTCCTGCGTCGACCTCAGCGAGTGCTCGGGACGTGACGGCGAAAACACTTCAAGCTCGACCCGGTTCTCGATCACACAACGAGGGACAGCTTGACTTCCCTTTTGCGGACCGAGGTGCGCACCGAGACCCTGTCCCTGTCGGCTTCCCAGACATGTGTACTCGTCCTGCCCGCGAAACAGGTTGGTCGTGATCTCGTCCTTGGTCGCGTATCGGTACGTCCATTCGGCGTCGGAAAAATTGTAGCATCGCTCAGTCAAATAGAAATCGCTGTTTAACGCTACATCAACGTCGATGGTTTGAACGATGGTGGTGAGGGCGGGCCGTGTTTGGGTTTGGGTTTGAGGGGGTTTCAATTTTTTTTCTCAGCGCGGAGTACTTCATGACCGATGAAGCAGGACGGACTCACTCGGGAACATCTCTTCTGTTTCTTCGTCCGAGTCGTCGCTCGACGGAACCTCCGAGTCGTGTTGGCGAACCAGCCGAAACGTGGCTGCCGCGGCAAGCTCCAGCGCGCCGTTTCCGCAACCCTTGCCACCCGGCAGCGGGACGGCGACGAGATCGTCGCAAGGCGTCTCTGTCGCATTGAAGGTAGTCTTTGTGCGCTGTGAATGAAAAGAAAAAAAAGGGAGGGAGAGCCAGGTCAGTGCGCTCCTCGATCTCCGAGCCAAAACATTTTACTGACTTCGAGCTTTTCGATGCCGGGGCATTTGCTTCTGTGCTTGAGCCACAGGCCGGGGTAATAGTTCGACCGCTTGTCGAGGCTGATCTCTTTGTGACAGCCAGTACAGACGACACTCTTGTTCGTCACGTTTTTTGTGTACTCGTCTAGCTCCAGCTCCAACTTTCGCTGCTCGAGGGTCCGTCGCTTTCGCTCGCACCCGGCCGAAACCCAGGTGTGGCTCGCATTTGGGTGCGGGTGTGGGAGACGGAGGGGCTCAGGGCCGGTACGTTGTCTCAGGGCTGAACCTGGGGATGGGGCAGCTGATGAAGGGGATGAGACGATCGTGGTGTCCATTGGGGACGTGGGGATGCGTGTTGGCATGCGCGCCGTACGCGCGTGTAGATTCCCCGGACACGCCTTCCAGTGCTCGTTTGCTAGCTCGTTGATGAAGCGCCACTCCGTTCCCTGGTTGTATTCAATGACGGCAACACATTTGTTGCATGGAAGTCGACGCGACACTCGACGATCATGGATGGAGGGTTGGACAACGACATTTTCGATAAGAGACATGGTGACACGAGATGGGTATTAACAAGGTAAATCGTTAGAGAAGGCAAGTAATCAGAGGACAAAGGGGCGAACGGATGAAAGGACGAGTGTTCGCCCTCTCCACATACATACTTATGCTTTTGACGTCGAGGCGTCCTCCACATTACTTGTTGTGAAGTGTCACAACTGTGGACGTTGGTTACCTGCCCATTGTGCCCATATTCGGCTCGGTGATTCTTCTCGACTTTCCCTGTCCTCACACGCACATACGAGAAGATGGTGTGGTTAGTATGTTTGCTGCGTTCGTTACGCCATTTCATTCCAAGTGTTCTTCAGCATTGACACTTCCTCAGCTTGGGGCAGAACATATGTCATAGCGTAGCAATCTGATAGTAAGTCCGCTCGTCATTCCATCCGTCTACCACCTTTCATTCCTCGGAAATTATTGACGCTAGCGCTGCGGTAGTCACGCATGAAAGGTTCTTACACCTGTTGTGCGTCCCACAATTGTGGTTGGGCTACTTCTTTGCACTCTCAACGTCTTCTAGCGCCTTTCTTTCACTAAACAGCGGTTCTCCTATATGACGCGAAGCGGTTGCTGACGCCTGAAGGATGCATCACGGGTGGAGTTCATGCTCATTATTAGACCGTTGCTGCCGCCTGATGACTCCTTCTAAACTTTCCCTGGTCAGCGACTGATGAAACACTGACATCATCATCATCATTTCTCAGTGATAGACACCGCCTCAATCGATTGAGACGTGACGATAGCGAACCCCCCCACCACTCGTGACGCGTCGCAAGGCTGCTCACGATCATGCGAAATCGTAGCCGTTTTCTGTCGAGAGCTTTCCCTGCACAGTCCTTGACGTCAGGCTATGATCGAGTTCCGGGAGTGCCTGAACGAAACGAAAGGCGTATGCTGATTGGACAGACGTTCTCGACAGGACCAATTCGTCAGTTCTTGTCCCCCTGATGGTATCGTGGCCTTTTCGAAGGAAGCCCCTTGACGTTTAGGTGGTTGCCAAACTTGGCGATGAGAAGTGAGCAGCGTGGTCGGACAACTTCTAGTGGATATTGTGCATGGGGACCCTGGAGAAGCAGTGTCACGGTCGGGGCTCGGGAAGTCTTACGTCGTAGTCGCTGTCAAGTTCAAAGTGAAGTTTGGCGGGGCCGCGGTCGCAATAAGTTTAGTGGCTGACCGGGACCCACAGCCTTTCATTTCGCTCAGCCGGAGCGAGCCGGCCGAGTAAACAGGCGGTTTTTCCCATACACGCACCCTGAAAGTTGTGGACCCCCTCGAAATTAGATATGATTCTGGTTGTTCCGGGCTGACAGACGCCGCAGGGCCCCATTTTCTCCTTCAGGACTAGATCCTTGTGAATTGAGTAATGGCCATTCTCCGTCGGATCCCATCGGATCCAATGATTGTTGTTCGCTCAACTCGAGGCCCCAGCGGCGGCGGAATCAAGTCGATAAGCTGTGGCTGCCAGCTGGTGATGGGTTGATGCTGATTATGATGTGTGGTGGGCCGCTGAATGCGAAATGTTCTTTATAGTCCAAGCTATCAGCTTACTGCCGCTTTGCTGGAGTGGTATAGCGCCAGAAATAAGATTCGGGTGATGACAAGGTGATGACCCTGGAATTGTATAACATTTTTCATTTTCGTGTCCGTTTTTTTTTCTTTCCTATTTCTCGACTGATAATTTTTTTTGATGGATGCTACCGAGTACGGACAATCGAAGGGTAGTACAGCATCGGATTTTCACACCGTTATTGCCCAAGGGGTACCAAACGATTTCTCCCAGTTCTGCACACCCTCCCAGTTCCTTTTCTTCATAAATGCCTCCAGAACTCACAAAGGCCAAGCTCAAGCGCAAGTCGGGCCGTCGGGAGGTCGAGGAGTACAAATTTGATGGTGGCCACTCACGCGAAATCGAGCAGAAGAGGAATAGCGGGCAGATCTCATGCGCTGAGTGTAGGAGGTGCGATCACCGCGCTCGCTGTCGTGCATCCTAATTTTTTTAATCTTTCTTTTTCTGACCTAACAGACTCAAGATAAAGTGTGACAAGCAAATCCCCTGCCAATCATGCCAGGTGCGCGTTCTATCCGTCCCATCCGGGCCTGTTCTCTTGCTTTCTAGCCAAACGCCGCCATTTAATTCGTTTCTCTATCTCAGCGGAGAGGCTGCGCAGCATTATGTCCGAACGGTTCGTTCTCGTTCGTTCTAGTTGGCGCTCGGCGTTGATTGATGGGTCGCCACAGGCAGCTTGTCCACTGGTCAAGGAACCCGGTGAGGATCATGTGACCCCTTTCTGCTACCGGCAACCTTACGCGCTGCCCTTTCCCCAGTTTCGTTCTTGCAGCGACCGAGCATCTTCATCGCCGGATAGCCAAAATGAGCGAGCGGATCCGGGAACTTGAGGACGCCCTCGGCGACCTCCAGGCCCAGCATTCGACGGAGCCACACCCCCTCCTTCGTGACGATCTCCTGGGAGTCAATCAACTCAAAGATGACGACAAGGAGGAAATGTCACACGACGAGTCCGGTGCTGCAGTTCATCCCCCAGAGCTGCTGGACGCTTTCGGAACGCTCTCAATCACCGACCACGGGATATCGCGCTTCTTTGGGCCGACCGGTGGATCAGAGGTACGTACGATATGACCCCGTGCACGTCATTTCAACCCGTTAATCTTCCTTGCCCTCTCGCACGGAATATAGTGTCTCTTGATGGCAAGTCCCATCTCCTTTCGATGCGGACATCCGCGTTCATTTCACTCTCAATCTGACAACGTGACCCAGCAAGACGGGTCGGGCTCTTCGCCGCCCAATTCGGCCAGGGAGTCGGACCTGGGCCCTTCCCAACTGCCCCAAGAACTTCGGTTGTTTTCGCAAGCGTTCCCATTCACCCCGATGGGCTCGATGAGCAGCGTCCGCGAACTGATCGAGGCGTACTTGCCGAACTGGGAGCGCGCCAGCTACCTGTCGCAGACATACACCGACCAGGCCGGGTGGCTGTTTCACTGCGTGTCCAAGGACCAGATCGACGACGAGCTGCTTCCGCTGTACTACTCGAACGCCCCGCTCAAGGCTACAGAAGACAAGAGCGTACACGAGCTCGCGCTCCTCTTTCTCGTCTTCGCCGTCGGCGCGCTCGTCGACGTGGTGCAGGAGACGTCGAACGCGGAGGCAGAGCACTATCATCAGATAGCCCGCGCGGCGATTTGTTTGCAACCCGTACTCGAGAAGCCGACCCTCGTGACGATTCAGGTGCTGCACATGCTCAGCATGTACAATGCCATGAGCGGGAACGAGCTATCAGGGAAGGAAACGAGCATGGAGACCACGTGGTCGTTGATTGTGCTTGCTGCGCATCTGTCCCAGACTGTGCGTTTTTATCTCCCGAGACCTCGTTGACTGATGGCTTATTCGTCTTTTTCATCATCAAGGTCGGACTACGTGAGCATATCGTTTTTCGCAATTCTTGTTTGGAACTTGGCCTGACCTGTGGTGTTAGATCGCGACAGCGCAAGATGGGGTTTGCCTGACAAGATCGTGCAGCGGCGTCGTATTCTGTTTTGGGACCTCTTCGTTGCGGACGCTTGGGAAGTACGTATAGGCTTGCAGTGATTGATGCCTGTTTGGCTGACGACATATTATCCTTCTCTGTCTGAAAGAGTCTCAATACGGGCAGACCGCCATGTTTCTCGCTCGCCTACATCGACTGCCGATATCCAGGGAGTGATAATGTGAGCGATCATATGGACGTCGAATCCGCTCTGTGTGCGTCATCGTGGGGCTTTTGTGTTTGTGCCATAGGCTCACCCAAACCTGCTGGTTTTCTAGTCGAGTCCTGGAATTACCGTTTTGCAACCGAGTGTGTGGCCGAAGTTGCTGCGCGGACCTTGACTGCTGAGATACCAAGCTATGCGACGATCATGGAACTCGATCGCAAGGTTCGCGAGTTTCCTATATCTGAAGACGCGGAGAACGTGGCCACGGCCCTGATTTCGCCCGTTCCGACCAACCCCTTCGAAGGTGTATCGCTCCCCGACTCAATGGGCCGTTTCGTCATGGCGAACGCGCGAGAAGTCAGTAAGTAGTGTTTTTCTTTTCTATTTCTTTTACCCATATATACGAACACTTCTTCAGTTTTGCTCTACATCCATCGGTCTTTCTTTGCTCAGGCGATCGTCGAAAACCCGGTGAACCCGCTCAAGAGTCAGTACGCGCCGTCGTTCCTCGCCACGTACCGAGCCTCTTCGATCATTCTGCGGACGATAGGAGCGCATTATTCAAACTATCCTCAACTTTGCGCACGGTTTTGGTCCGTTTGGACGTTTGCTTTCTCGGCAGCGGTTCGTGTCGTCGTTCAGTCGTGGCCATGGTCGTGTAGTTTACTGACTGGTTCTTTCTTTTTGCGGTCGGCACGATAGATTGTCTTTGGCACCATTGTCACTCGTGGGCCTAGGTCTCCGTTGGCATCCAATGCGATCAAAGAGCTCGACGAGGCTTGTGTACTTTTCACGAAAGCCGCATGCTATAGTCGTAGAGCGGCGAAAGCTCTCGTAAGGACCTGTTTAAACTGAAGGTGGTTCCGACCGTGCTCACTTGGACCCCCAACTTTCTTCGTGTTTGTAGCCAATCCTGAAGAAACTGAGTGAAAAGGCCCACAACGCGTTGGCCACGGCTAAGAACGACAAATCGTCGTCGTCTTCGTCGTCTTCATCATCACCTAGCCAGTTAGGGCAACAATGGTCATTCAAGGAGGGGACCGAAGCGGACGAGCTTGCAATCTTTGCCGGGCGCACTCGGTTCGTGTCGACGAGGCGGTTGCCAGCGGAGTCGAAGCAAAAGCAAGCGCCAACACCGCCTGAAGGGGGATCCTCTACCTTCGTATCCCCCTCGCACGGGCATGGTCTCCGGACGACCGCCCCGCCACAGTTGCCGCCTCCGCCTCTACCGACGACGTTGTATGGAACCGAAAGCGCGATATCGTCCTCTGTCGAGCGATGGGTGGCTACTACCGATCGGGAGCAAATGCAGCAGCAGTATTTGACCCGGCATGCCTCTGCTGCTCACACTCCACTCCCGCCTCCGTCTACTGCAGAGTATGTCGGCGTGGGCTTAGAGCTGGAACCGCAACCACAGCAGCAGGTGATGCCGCAGTGGCGACCGCCACGGCGATCGCATTATACGTATATGCCGCAGCATCAACACCAACACGATGCCACCGTTGGTGGTCAGCGCCTCTCGCCAGAGTCTCTGCCGCAACCTCAATCGCAACCTCAACCCCTTGCTCCGGCTCCGGCTCCTATTTCCCATCATCGACCCCAGCATACGCATACGCATTCGGGACACGAACACGCGGTATCGATGACGGCGCCGTCGTACCAATGGGCTCCGTCGGCGTCGGGAATGCCGAACCACTTCGAGGACGCGGGTGGTTATGGGTCGGCCGGCGGATCGGGGTATCCGGGACACTACAATATGCATGTACATGCACATGCTCATTCGCATTCTCACGGGCACGCGTACGAGTCATTGCATACGAACACTTACCAATCCTTACCACACCCTCCACCGCCGTCGTTGCATGCACCACTATCCGCACCCGCTACATCAATTCAGGCTTCGACGTTGGCACTTGCGCCGCCTCTGCTACTACCCCCGCTACAAACGCTTCCGCCATTATCGTCACTGCCCCCGCAGCACCAAGCACCGTCGGAACTTACAGATCTGGGGTTGGTCGCTGAGGTGTCTCGATTGGATGAACGCTGGACATCGTTCATGCGCGATTCGGGGTACTTTGAAGGATTTGGGTATCGGAGTCGGTGACTGCGGCTTCGTTGACCTTGTCTTCCTCTCTCTTTTATGCTCTTTTTTTTTCTCCGGTTCTTCTAGGACGACGGTCCGCAACAAGTATGGATGGATGATGCATGACGACCAAATCTCGAATCTAATGGTTTCAAGTTTGCATCTATATGCATTTGGTTTTCGTTTTTGGATGTCAAGTTGCTATCACCCTCAACTCTCGCTCGCTCATCTGCTCTCGTCTTCGCAAAATCAAAGCCTCGTTGTATGTGTATGTATGTTAGGTTCAAGTCTCGTTGGATGTGATTCGGTTTATGGGTATTGTCGTCTCTTCCTCGTTTGTTTCAGGGGTTAATATGTAATAATAATTGGTTGATATGTGTGGCCTGGTCTTTTCCGTCTGTCGTTCGTCATGGATCAATTTGTACAAGGGCGAGCGTCGTCCGTTACAGCCCTGTTCTGTGACGATGAATGATGGCGTCGATGGGTCGATGATACAATGAACTAACAGCATGAGCTATGGAACATCGATGACAGTGCTTGGCAATCGGCCAGGACGAGGACCTAGCCGACCATGGACGCCGTTCTAGATGCGAAGGGGTTTTATGTATTCTGGTCCAGCGGAGAATCACAAAGATCCAGTCCACGCCTCCGGCATACGACGGGTCTCGTCGTGATCGCGGGTGTCGACCCTGGTAGCACCTAGTAGTACGCTCGACGCTCGAACGACGTTGTCGGTCATCTCTTGTCGAGGGGAAATGACACTCCACGGAAATGAGTAAGACATGTACAGATTCACAACGACGAGGTGTGTATCGCGAAACATACACGCAATCACGTACAGGAATGACCAGGGTGAGTCCTGCAGAGAAAGAGAAGACGATCTCGACGAGCTCCTCTGGAAAGCTGGCAACAGAAGCGATCACTTCAGGCCATCGATCTATCGGCACACAATGACTCCGTCCCATGCACGCGAAATAATTTTGCTACGCGGCGTGTGCGTGCATTTTGATGTACCATCGGCGATCGGAAAGTGTGATCTCTATTTCCCGTCTTTGCTTAACTGGGAGTAGGCAGACTGGCAGGCAGTGAGTGGGCCCTGCCTCTCGGTGACCGCAGTGGGCCCCTGCAGAATTGCCCAAGTGGATATGAATATAATTTAATGTGTCGATTTCGAATCGCATCGAACCCAGTGGCCCGTGTGCATCGGAGGTGACCAGGAAGCAATAAGGTGCAGCGTGGGCTTGACGGAATCAATCGCGTACTAGGATTCAACATGGCCTCCATCCATTTCGATAACCGTCGATCGAGAACCCGTCGTTCGGTTTGCAAAAAAAAAACGTGTCTTGTCCCAAAATGTTGATGACTATACTGCATTCTATCCGGAATTGAGCCAGAGCTGGGCCTAAGCTCGAAGTAATGACACACCATCACCAATGTCGTAAACCAATCGACACAGGACGCTCAGATCGATATTATACGATCAGGGAGGGAAGGTTTACGAGTCCACAAGGGCCGCCATCTGCCGCGTGATGTGAATGATACCAGAATGTGTCAGCTTGCCAGTGTTCTGACGTGAGCTGTAATACAGGAAAGAATTTCCGGGGACTGATTGACGTAGGCTGAGCCATCTGGCATCTCGTTGTGATTGTGTTGCTGAAAATGCCGCGCCTGCGGACAGTGTGTCATGCGATGACGGTGAACCCAGAGATGAACCACCACTGGAAGTCGTTATTGTGAGCATGGTGTAATCGTTGAAGTAGCCCCAGAAGCTTTAGCCCTCCACGAGTATTGTCGTCATACCCGACGTAAAAGCGGATGCAGTTTCTGATCCGGCAGAGTGTTTCTATCAAGGGTAGCACCGAAAGTGAGCAAACACGCATACGACATCCTGGTGAAACGGGGTTCAACAACGGGACGTAGGAATATGCAGGAGAGAGCACAACCGAGTGCTTTGAAAAAATTCCAAGGGGGGTGGGATAGTAAGTCACATCGGCGATAAATAGATGGAGTGGAGCAGAACGGCATTGCACCCCAGAGAGCCTCGAGTTGTCTATGGAGTGTAAGAGTCGTTTGGCGTGCACAGCGGCGCTCGTATGACGTACAGACATACATATTATGGCACATGCCCATGAGGAGCCCGGGATAAGTGCCAGTGGCTAGAATCCAATAGTCTCCCCTAGGCAGGCCCTCGGTTAGGCATGAAGATAATCATTCCTACTTCAGAATTCTAAGGTCTATCCAGTCTTTCTGCAATCATACACTCGGAGCGTTTGAAGTTTCGCGCTTTTTTGAGTAAGTAGTACTTACCCGTGGGCCCTGGACCGAGTCGGGGGTGATTCAGCGCTTCGCGATCCCACTAGTACTGGAGATATGCTGGTCAAGCAGAAAATAGATCCGGTCTGCCAATGGAGACTGTAAGTTTGAGCATGGTTTTCAAGATCGTTACCGGCTGTTCATTAGTTGGCCGGCGTGCTGTCGGAGTTTGGAATGTGAGTCAACACAGACACGATTGCGACTCATGTGACACGATCTACACTGCCCAAATCAAAAAGTTCCAGAAACATAGAAGGAACGACTGTCTTCCTGCCTAAGGTCTGCCTACGGGGGACTATTCAGCCTGGGCTATTTACTGCATCATGATGGATACCGTTCCGACTTGGTTCTCCAGTCAGTCCTAGGCCAGGAAGAGACCCAGTACGAACCGGATTGGCTGCTTCTACTCGCGACTGACCAGATGGCAAATTGAGTTCCGCATATGTTGCGGGCAAATCTATGGCGATGCGATACTGAAGCATCGAGACCATTGATACTACGCCCGTTTGTCCTCACATCCAAAGTTGAGCACTCCGTGTCACCGTATCGGTTCAAATCTCAAGGACAATACTGCTTATTCAAATTTATTCAGAGACCCCATGCAATTCGTGAACGTTCGAACATGAAACAGGGAAAATTAGTATTATCGGTCGCAGCGACGGAGGTACGTAACGATCTATGAGTGCAACACCTTGTTTTACAGTATCCGATTGTCAGTTCGAATCAAGATAGTTTTCACTTCTCCAATGGGGTGACCGCGCCAGCGGCAGAGATCCTCGGCCGTCTGGCTTGTTTTGCGAGGGATCCGTTATGTCGAAGAAGTTGATGGACGATCCTACGGGAGGTGAGCAGCTACTCGTACAAATGTAAACTTGCTTAAGGACCGATCAACTCGACGATACAGTCGCCCCTCTCCAGGACGTTCGCAGCTCCAGAGTTGCATCCACATACCAGATATCAGACCAGTTCAGCGGTGAGGTCAGCTGAGGGTATCGTATCCTGCGCCTCCCACTGCAAAAAGCATTCAACCATTGAGTCTCACCATTTTCCACTAGCCGGCTTATTCATGCCCGACCCGAATACAAGATTCCGAATTGTTCCGTCAGTCATTGTGACAATTTGATATAACCTGGATCACGAGGTCAGCGAGCCCAAATGGAGCGGAACACACGGTACATACATCGTGCTCCGCGCGGCTAGCAGTGCCTTGGGCAGCAATTTGCGTGAGAGGGAGCTCATGACCCGAGGCTAGGTTTCGCTCGCGACCTCGAGTGGATTCATCGTTTGTCAGCGTCCTTTTGCTTACC
>JBBPNU010000171.1:0-25166 GCA_038091055.1 Leccinum angustisporum
GTGCGAGCACGAACTCGGTCAATACCAATCATACCAACCCCAACGGACCTGCGGTAGCGGGGGCGAGCGGGGGATATTACGACACGCCTTCGTCATCTTCGTCGCCACACTCTCAGGTGTACTATCCGAGCGGGACTCCCGAACATGCGCAAGCACAGGCTCAGACTCAACCGTCGCAGGTAGCGCATCCGCCGTTGACGCACGCCGCGTCGTATGCGTCCTCAGGGAGCGGGGGGTCTTCGTACGAGTATGGTAGTGGTGGACAACAAGGACAACATCAGGGAGGACACAGATCGGCTTCGTCCGGTGAATATTATACCCAGAGGCATCACGCGCAGGCACGGGGGGCGGATGATCTCTCCGGGACCTCCTCACGTATCTAGCCTGGACTTACTGGACGGTGCCAGATGTCCCACCTTTTTTTTTTCCATTTTGTTAGATCAGGATCGTGACCTTCCTGCTTTTCAGCCCTGCTCCTCTGCCTTGGAATAGTGCTAGGAACGATTACGGTCTTCCTACCTGGACCGCGAGACCGTGACTAGCCTCTCTGAGGACCCACACCCCAGTAACCTTGCGTGCGTTCAACACACTCTCCCAAGACACCTTTCAGGGCCGTTTGAAACATTTGCAATACGGTAGGTGTATCTCAGTTTAGCTCTGATATCCACGTGCGGTTGAAGATCCGAGTCGTGTTGAACGTGGCTCAGAACCGCCACCAAGCGTTCGATCAATGTCCATTGAAAGTCAGAACACTTCAGCGCTCCGAGTCAGCGGTATCCTAGGCGTGCGGTGCGTACACTGCTTGCAACGTATGCTCGCGATGCATCTGTCCTTATTTCTTGAAGACCAGTTTTATGGCTTGACTCGACACAAGCGACGACAGTCCATAGCTCTTGCCCTGCAACACCACGGCGGCGCGATCGCTCCGATGTCCAGTGTTGTAATACTTGTAATATCCGAATCTCCGCGACCTAATCATCATAATTAAAATATTGGCGACGCGTGCCTGCCACCGTTCTTATCCCAGCCCGACGAGCGGGGTACTGCGAGACTAGAAAGTAACATTTAGTGTGAGGAGGAGAGCATGCGCCGCGCCGTGCTGGTCCGGTCGGATCGGACCGACCGATACACCCCTTGCTGTCCGATGTCAGTGTACGAGGTCGAATACAGTATTAGATCCCAAAGCTATGGAATGAAATCTAAAGCAAACACAAGAAACCCTCCGATTGGAATCGGAACCCGGAACATATCTCGGTGTCCCAAGTTATATACAACCAATGATATACAATTAGACGGGTATCGAGGGCAAGGGAAAAAAAAAAAGTTGTCCACGATTGAGCCACCAGAGCGAAAATGTGTGCAAGAGGATCAGAAGAAAAGCAAGCGAACGAAACCAAAAGGTAAAACGAAAACGAAACAAGGAGAAAATCAAAACAAAACGACAAAACGACAAAGAAAAAACTGGATCAGCAGAGGGAGATGCATAACATACACACGATGATAACGCGAGCATAATACAAAAAGACGGATAAATAACATGCCAACCCCCATCACAGAGCGGTCTTCGCGCCACCCCGTCTCCGTCTACATCCCTTCCGAGAAAATACTCTCGATACTCAGCACGCTCTTCTTCCCCGGAATCCCGAAGCCTCCACTACCGCGTCCACTGGCAGGATCCACCTGTTCAAACGGCGCGCGCGAGAGCTGAGATATCATGGAATACCCACCACCGCTCACAGAAACCGATGGCAGCGCAGGTGAAGAAGGCGAAGACGATGTCGATCCCGAGCTTCCTCCGCCCCCACCGACGCCACCTCCGGGTGCATCCGTTCGCATACGCCGGAGCACCCGACCCTGCGTAACGCGTCGGACCAGGCGTCGTCGACACGTGACTCGGAGGAGGTCCCGGAGAGATCATCCGCCCCCCAGATTGCTCGCACTGATCGCTGGCAGTAGGGTACATAGATTACGTAAACTTAGTGTCTCTCTTTCCTTCCCGATTGGATCACAGCCCAAATGGGCGCCGTCGCTCTGGAAGTTCGAGGCACCAGTCACGGTTGATGCAACGTTGATGTATGCATGCTACTGTCCGGCTCCAGCTCGATTCCTTCCTTCGCAGGTATCTTGGCTCCACTATTTCATCCTTCCCCCCGCGCTTCATTTATGAACTGTTCTAGAGTCCTTCGCCGTGCGGTCAGCCGCCATGTCGTGTCGTCGCTGGCAATTGGGTGGGAAGGAAACGCAGCAATGCGTCTGTGGAGCAGCAATTTGATCATGACAAGGGTTCTGCCAGTGGTACCACCGGACGCCCGGTGTCTGATTCTAACCCTGATTGACCCAAATTGGTCAGGAATTGATATTCCTCCTTCCCTTTCCTTGTGAGTCAAAATCCTGAAGCGGGTTCCATCCCTCTAATCCCCAATAGCTTACTAGCTTCTGCACCAACTTCAGACGAGCTTCCTTGACGACATGCGCGATAGCTCGATACACGATGTCAACGACAGTTAGGGATTAATTGTACGTGTACGCGCAGGGATTTTTCTGAGACTGATTCAGAAAATGCGTGGATTATTCCCAAAGGTACGTACATCTTGTTGTGAAGACTAGTAATCCGCAATACCGAACAAGGCCGATTGGGGACATTACACCACTAGGTTTCAGTCCCGGTCAAACGTTACTGCCACATTATCAAAGCGACTCTCTCACCACGCCCGTCACCGCACACGATGAAGAAGGACTCGCCCGGGAATGAAGCGTGTACATACTCGACACTGGCGTACGTTACGCACCGCGGTGAACGAGTGCCGCAGTATTTCTTTCTTTCCACAATGTCCTCGTTGCCGCAGGGATGCGAAATGGGTGAGAGCCAAGAACTATGGATTTTAACTAATTTCGACCCAATTTGAAGTATTCTCTGCCCTTCGCATCCGTCCGTAGGAGGCGTGGTGTCCACTGTGCAACGGGCATGCCAAAAATGGCGCGTACTAGGAGATCGTCGAGGCGCGGAGACGATGGGTCGTGAGTGCGGTAAGAAACACGGCAAATCTCTCGAGTTGTATCACCGGAAACAAAACATCATACGGTCTGACCATCTTCATTTCGCTCGCGTCAGTTGACACCCTTATCACCCTAGCTTATCCACTTGCTCCTGAAGCCGATGGATGAGCATACGAGAGAAGCCAAGGATCTGGAAGAGGCTTCTCGTCTCTCAGTGGGCTTTCATACAACTCCAGCTGTGCAAACCATGACCTCCCTCTCCAGATTAAAATCGTTGTCTGGGCAAGTCTTGCCGCGAACGTCGCCCTTTGCGTCCTTCAGCGTACGTCTCCAATTCTGACTGTCTGTTGCTCGCTTTAATAATCACCCACTAGTCTGTGCCGCTATATCTTCCCTGTCGTTTTCCTTGATCGCCACTGGGATCGATGCCTGGTTCGATGTCGGCAGCAATGTTGTTCTGTACTTTCTCAACAAGAAAGCACTCAGAATGGACGTCAATAAATGGCCAGTAGGTGGCGCTCGTTTGGAGACCATCGGAAACATCATATACGGTGAGACTCGCACACTACTCGTTGCAGTCGCATGTCCTCATGATACCTGTCTCAAGGTTCCCTGTTCGTTTGTCTCCTTAATCATCACTTGCTTCTGGCACCGACTTCTCTACAGAATGTCCTCTGTCAACCTCGTTGTTATTGTCGAGTCCGTTCGGTCACTAATGTCAAAATCGTGCGACAACTCCCTTCACCTTCCTTCTAGACTGGCAGTCGCGGTATCTTTAGGTGACTATACTCGTCTTGTCTGACTACTTGTTTATCTTGAAGAGAATTCCCGACAGGCGTCAAGATCATCCTCTTCCTTTATTGTTATACCCTCCGCTCCAGATCTAGCCAGGTGCACATCCTCTGGGAGGATCATCGGAACGACATTGCCATCAATGGATTCGGTACGCTTTTTGTTCATTGGGTCTAATTCAATTCTAAGGCTCATTAGGTATCCTCATGGCTGCTAGTGGAAGCCGCTTACGATGGTGGTTGGATCCTGTTGGTGCCATTTTGGTATGCGTTCGCGTCGACGGCGTTTTTCTAGCTTCACAGAGCTTCTTAGATTGCCGCGGGTGTCATTATTGCATGGGTACACACGATCTACGAGCAGTTTGGCCTCTTGGCGGGAAGATCTGTACCAAGAGAATTCATTCAGCTCGTCATTTACAAAGCCACGGCATTGAGCGCGGACATTGAGAAGATCGATAGCGTCCGTGCTTACCATAGTGGCCCGGTGCGTCCACTTTTTTTTCAGGATGATCCACCGGTTTGATGATTCCATCCTCTCAGAATTATTTTGTGGAGGTCGACATAGTCATGGATGCTTCAACCCCTCTGTGGAAGGCCACGATACATCCCAGCAGCTCCAAGACAAACTCGAGGATCTGCCAAACGTCGAAAGAGCATTTGTCCACGTCGATCATGAAACTACACATGCACCATTGCGTCTGTCTGCCCTCTCTTTTCTGACGAGTTTCCCGAAGACAATTCCAGGAACATCGCAAGTACGTTATGATACGTAGTTGTGTCCTACTGGTTTCGAAAATGACACGTCTCATGTCTGGCAACGTATTTGTGAAACTGTTAAAGTCGAGAGTTCCGACACGAGAAGTCGTTGTACTTGAATGGCCTTATTCTGGTCAGTTGAGCCAAATGTACCACTTCACCCGAGTTAGAAACTGACCTGCAGCCGTACGCCGGGGGGGGGGGATCATGGAGCGCCCATCCTCTAAGGGTTTTTAGAAAGAATTTGAAACAGGGCGACGTGGTGACGAAGGCGGTGAAAGGTCTCTCGGGGTTGTGAAAAGATAGACCGTCGGACGGCCGTTTTCGAGTCGACGTCAGGTGGCATGTTTGAAGGAATTGGCGCGAAGCGCGTCTAAGGGTGAGTGTGTCAAGGCTGATGTCTCCGGGTCAGAGTCACTGAATGGGTCGTAGGAGGACGAGATTGACGCGGAGAACGAGTGAGTCAACGTGCTTCCCTTCTAACCCACACTTACTGTCGCACAGGATCGTAGAGGGACTCAAACAAGGCTCCATTCGCCAAAGATCTTTGGATTGAGGTACATAAGTTGGGTCTGAGTCGTTCGTTCGATGAGCTTGACGGGAGCGACGCGCTTCGGCGTCTCATCGCCATTCCAGCGCATTGACTCGGATGCCAGGATAAATTTTGACCACACAAGCCATTGCCTCGCGATGTCTCGTGCCGACTTCCCGCAAGAAGGACACCCATATGGCGCATGGTCTTCGCAGTTAAAGCAAGATACCATGACCGCTTTGACATCGAGTATAGCACTACGCCGCTGTTTGTCGTTGGTGCCTGTGCATTCCCGGTGGTGAGGTATCTCGACTTCGTAATATGATCCTGTGCTTATCGGTCAACCGTTTTAGTCTGTGTCATCCTCAGCGCCTCCGTGACGCTCATGTTCTTCATTGGGTCGGGCAGCATCGAGTGGATTGGCGTTCTCGTCGCCATCAGGTGCTCCGTCTTGAGCATAGCCTCTTCTTTTGTCTCCATCTTTCGCCACGAAGCCAAGATGGCATGCGAGTCGGTCCGGTCCATCTGCAGGGGGTTTCATGATGCGATGAGAATGGGTCTTCCTTTTGTTCACTGGCGCAAATCTCTGTATGCTCATACTGTCGGAGCTTCATACTTTCGCTTCCACTCGCCTTCCTCGCGTGCTCGGTCGTGCGGCTTGTCAGATTGGTCTTTGTACTAGCATGTGAGCGTCCTGTTTCGACCTCCCCTTCTGTCTTAGCATAGATCAATCATTTGGGTATGTTATGCTACTTTACATTACCGTGACGGACGACTCGCCTGTCTATGTACCGTATAGCTTCCCACTATCCTCCTCATGTACCGGTGACACGACCAAGGAGATGATGAGAACCTTGATGACCCAATATGTTCAATGAGCCGCTGTTTGCCAGCCTCCTCGTCCCGTTGTTCACACGCTCAAAAACTCGGTGGGTCATGGTACTACTTTTGCCGGTAAACGCTCACGCTTGTTGACTTCGTGTCCGATAGGCCCAGAGTCTCTAAAGTGGGATGTCAAACCTATTACTCCAGGTCTGTGTTTGCGGTCGTTCCTTCGGTGATCCAGGAGTTTTCAAGAGGCACGAGAAGAACTGTCAGAAGGGGAAAAGGCGCCTTTCAAGCGTGCTAGCAAAAGCAAAGGAGTGTTACCAGCGAAAAAAGGCCCGTGTCGAAGAAACTTCGAAAGCTAGCTCTCCGGTGGGCGTCGAGCCAAATGTTGGACACTCGCCGGATTTGAGGCTGAACGGAGAAGGCTCGTCTTCCAGCATACTAGTTCAGGTCGGTTTTTTCATGCCCCAGAGATATAGTAATAACTAATTGGCTCTGGCATATTGCACAGGACCCCCCACAGCTTGCAGCTGGGGACATTGAAGATAATGAAGATCATAATGGAATGCCTCTCGCGCAACGTCGCCCGCGTCGGCTCAACCGACGCCTACCTCTTCGTTTCAGAGACACATTTCCAGCGCCTTTGATGCCTCTACCACCCCCAGATGTTGTCAGTGATGTACAGCCTATGTCTATGCCCATGCCCGGTTCCGTCTCTACGCTAGCGTCTGCACCTGTCTCTGACCCTCCCTTGACTTCCATAGCGGAGAGGTTAATTAATTCGATTCCTCCATCCGTTCGCAACATTTTTAGAACACAGAAGAACAAGTTTGGCCTATACCGAATCTACCACACTGAGTCTATCCCATCCCATGACCCTGATGATCCGTTCTCTGTCACAAACGAATGCGGAGACGGAAATGCGCCAGGTCCAGGTGCATCGGAAAACCCTTTCCACCCGTACCCGAATGAGGACTCAATGCGACTAGGAGACTGGTATTGGAACCAAGGGGCTCAAAAGTCTAAGGAGAGCTTCCGCGAGCTTCTTGGCATTGTCGGTACCGAAGGTTTCCGTCCAGAAGAGGTTGCGAAAACAAATTGGCAGGCTGTGGACAGGACGTTGGGCCACAACCAGTTTGATAACCAACCGGATGTAGGTGATTGGTTAGATGAGGACGACGGATGGAGGCACACAGAAGTACCAATTTCTATCCCTTTCCACAGTCGTTTCCAGGAACCTGGACCCAAGATCTACCGTATCCGCGACTTTTACCATCGCTCGTTGACATCGATCATCCGCGAAAGAGTTTCCGACGCGTCACACTCGTCTCAGTTCCATTACGACCCTTATGAGCTTCACTGGCATCCCTCGCATAAAGAGGATGATGTACGAGTATATGGAGAGCTCTATACCTCCGAGGCCTTTATCGAGGCCCACCAACAGCTACAAGGGTCACCTCCCGAACCTGAATGCAACCTCCCTCGGGTCATCGCCGGCATAATGCTTTGGTCCGATTCCACTCACCTCACATCATTCGGTCATGCAAAACTTTGGCCCCTCTATCTTTATTTCGGTAACGAGTCGAAATATCGACGGTGTCAGCCCTCTTGTAACCTCTGCTGTCATGCCGCATACTTTCAAACGGTAGGTATCCATCTCTCATTCACGACTGCGACCTAATTAAAGAAATGTTTTTCATGAAGCTGCCTGATGATTTTAAGGACTTTGCCAGTCAGTTCTCTGGAGGCAAGGCACCAGGTGATTCGTTCTTCACCCATTGCAATAGAGAATCCTTCCACGGACAGTGGAAAATGCTACTCGACGAGGAGTTTTTACATGCGTACAAGCACGGGATTGTCATCAAGTGCTGTGATGGGGTCACCCGACGCTTCTATCCCCGGATCTTCACTTACTCTGCTGACTACCCAGAGAAGTACAAAAACTTGATCATCAATGTACATCGCTCATTTTTACAAACAGGATCTTAATTGCGTCCATCCGGAATTTAGGACAATGTCCTTGTCCTCGCTGTCTGATCCCACTGTCACAGGCAAAAGATTTGGGCATGGAGAGTGATATTCTTCAGCGCAAGTCGCTCATCCGTACCAACACCGAAGAAAGACAAGAAAAAATAGCAGCCGCTCGAAAGCTAATCTATGAGCGGAACTATGCAGTTGACAATGTCCAGGTCAATGCCCTCCTTAAAGACGAGTCACTGGTCCCTACATCGGTGTGTGAATCGATTATCTGATTTGAACACGATCATGATAATCTCCTACGATTTCATAGAATGCCTTCTGTGAGAAACTTCATGCAACAGGTTTTGACCTTTTCTGCATTCTAGTCGTCGATCTGCTACACGAGTTCGAGCTAGGAGTCTGGAAGGCGATTTTTATTCACCTCCTTCGAATTCTTGATAGTCTCAAAAAGAATATGCTCGGCGAGCTTGATCGACGGTAAGGTCACTTGCACCGAGAGACCTATTTCTTCCTTATTGTCAGGTGCAGCTATCGTCAAATACCCAGTTTCGGTCGTGACACTATTCGTCGGTTTTCCCGAAACTCTTCCGAGATGAAGAAAATGGCAGCAAGGGACTTCGAGGATCTCCTCCAGGTTTGGTTTCGTCCTCTTTCCTTAGAGATTTCCTTACCAGCAGTCCAAAATCTCAGTGCGCCATCCCCGTATTCAACGGGCTTTTGCCTGAGCCACACAACTCGAACGTACTCAAGCTCCTCTTCCAGCTTGCTAATTGGCATGGTCTCGCAAAGCTCCGGATTCATACGGACGAAACACTTCAAGTCATGGACAATGCAACAGCTATTCTCGGGGACGAAATTCGTTCCTTTCAGACAATCACTTGCTCCACCTTTTCTACCAAGGAGCTCAAGCGGGAAGCTGAGGGACGCTACCGACGCAAGGCTCGCACAAGGGCTTCGAGTGGCCAACACCCTAAAGAAAACATTCCTTCTACATGCACACGCCAGGAGAAAACTTTAAACCTCAAGACCTACAAGCTGCATGCGCTTGGAGATTACACGGAGACCATTAGGCGATATGGTACCACGGACTCATACTCAACCCAGCCGGTGAGTCAATTCATAAATTGATATTCATGCCTCTTATTTGACTATGCTCGACTCATGTAGGGGGAGCTCGAGCATCGGGTTGGGAAGTCGAGATTCGCACGAACGAGCCGAAAGGAATACATCCGACAACTGACCCGGATTGAACGGCGTCAAGCACGCATCCGCCAAATCCGTGCCCGCGCGTTCTCATCCAGTGTCCCACACGAGAAGCTGCCCAACGAACCTGAAGAGCATCACCTTATCGGCAAGTCGCACAACTATCCGGAGGATCTCAGAGTGTTTAGTCGATTCCACTCGGAGGACCCAGCGGCAAAGGTTGGTTTCCTACTGTACATATCATAACTCTGGTATCTAATGTAAGGTGTAGGATTTCACACTGAAGCTGCGGAGGCATCTCCTCCCTCGAATCAAGCAGATCCATGTCACTGGCACAAACGAGTCAGAGACACGCACTGGATCCACAATCACCCCTCTGGGTATAGACGCTTCAAGCGTTGACTCTGAGATCATGTTGCATAGTCAGGTTCTGTTCAAAAATGATCGAATTTACCGACATCGTTTGATGCGGATCAACTATACTACTTACGACGTTCGCAGGGCGCAAGATTCCATCAACCCAAACACAGACCATCGGGACATCATGCTCCTTTCTGATACGCCCAACCCCACTGCCGCGCATCCATTCTACTATGCAAGGGTTATCGGTATCTTTCATTCAAACGTCATTTACAACGGTCCAGGATTGACGGATTATCAACCGCGCCGCCTTGAGTTCCTTTGGGTTCGCTGGTTCGAAGTTATTGAAACACACCAAGAGCAAGACACTTGTAGGCTGGATGTTCTGCGGTTTGTTCCCATGAGCGAAGAAGACGCCTTTGGTTTTGTTGACCCGGCAGACGTTTTGAGGGGCTGCCATCTCATTCCCGATTTCTCCAAAGGTAACCTGCATCCTGACTGCCGGGGTATGTCGAGAGAGTCCCGAGATGCTCATGATTACAAGCGGTACTACGTCAACAGGTTTGTATTTCTTGTCAACTTCTTGGAAACGGCTACTGACTCAGATATTCATTATATTGGTAGGTTTGTTGATCGAGACATGCTCTTACGCTACCATTGGGGCATGGGTATTGGGCACACGTATGCTCACGGAAAACCAGCCGGTGCCGAAGAATTTTGCGGAGGAAGCACGGTAACTCGCATCACTGAACGTGCAGCCAACCGACACCTTCGTGGTCAACCTGATTTTCAGCACACCTCTGCCATATCTCACGGGCACGGAAATCCAGCATCTGGTTCTGACGTAGAAGATGGTTCAGAAGATCTTGAAGATTCGCACTCGAGTGGGGAGTCAGATGCCGACGTCTCCAGCTCAGGCGATGAGAGTGAAGTGTTGGAAATGTATTTTGGGTCGGATGCGGGATCCGATTCGATGGATGTAGATGTATATTTGTAGACTGCTTTCTCAATTGGCAACCGTATGTCTATATGGCACCTACTAGGCGTTGTTGTTGCTTTTGTCAAGTTCTAATACGCCAAAAAGTGCGGGACGCCTATATCTCTCCCTTTGTCCCGTACTAGCAAAGCCTCCGGGATCCGTCTGGTTCCGAAGTTCTCTATCATATAGTATCACTGGGCCACCTCATTGTTCAAGGCGTCCGTGTGGGTGTCAAGACTTATCTATACTTAGAGCGTTGTTCAATCCAAATAGTGACCTTCCCCACTGAGTGCAAACTGTTATCTCGACCGACCGCGTCAAATGCATTAACGTTCGACCGTCCTGGTCCCCATCCCTTGAACGTATGGGCGCACTGATACCACTTCATCTTTAAAAACGAACTACAACGACACCCGATGACTGGGTGCCAGTGGACATTGACTATCCCTGGGTACACAGGCGAACGAACCAGTCCGAGTCGCTGCATTCGAACCTGACCCCGAATCGACTCCCAAGTTGCACTGGCAGCCGCCCACCCCATCGTCATGCTTGACGTCGACCATGGCAATAAAGATTTGCGATCTCCAAACCAAACTCCCCTCTCCGAATCGCGCGCCGCCTCCGTGATCGGCGGTGTGTACGACCAATCCCGCGGAGTGCATTGCGGAGTGCATTGCGCGATACGTTGAGGTGTTCATGCAGTTGCCTCCTCTCTCCCACGTCCGTTTGCTGACTTATTCTGCCTTGACTGCTTCTCCTACACACCGACGTCGATTGCCAAGTACATCAACTATGTGGTATACGGCAGTTCAGCATTAGGGTTCATCCTCCCGATCTGCTTGACAGAACTTTGCAGGCAGCAGGTTCGGCTCACAGGCGACTCGAGCTATCGCCACCACGTTGCTGAGGGTATTCGGACAATGTCGGGTCTTCCATGATTTATTGACTCAAATTCCTGAGGATCAGTTACATGCTGATTTCTCAATACTATGGTAACTTGATTCTGATCCCAGCCTTTGAACAAGTGCTTACGGATGAAATAGGTCTTCTTTTGTTCTCCATCCTCTTATGCGCTTAGGCTAGTAACGTTCCGTCCAGCCATTGATGCAGATTATCTGCACTGTCCTCTTCGTCGCCACGTGCTGTCCCGCTTCGACAAGAGTGAAGTTTCGATGACCCAGCTCAGGGGGGCGATACGTGGTCGAAAGATACCGAGGAAAAAATTGTGTTGACCGACGCGAACAATACGCTGAATGCGTGGTAAAGTGTGGAAGCATTGGAGCACTGGAAGCATGTCCATGAGTCGCGCCTTACGCCGTAGTAGCGGGTACATTATTGCTAGATCATGCGCTGCACATACATTCGCTTGGTTGTTTTGTTTCGTTCTGACATTCTCGTCACTCGTTCCCGTTCTAGGCTATTTTTATTGAATAAACTCAGCTCGTTCCCGTCAAAGAGACTTTCCTTTTACAATCACAACCTTTGCCGTCGTTCACTCGGAGATCTGCACATTACATTTCATTCTAAGTCAATTCTTATCCTTGCGCTCAGGATGTACGTTCCGATTCGACATTTCGCATACCAATCATCTACTTTTCTGCGTTTCGCGTTCCCACCGCTCCGTCAGAGAAACGCCGCGTTTCGGACGACATTGGGAACGCCTTCAGAGAAGTTGGCTTCGTGTACTTAACTGGTCATGGTATCCCTGCACTGGCAGACCGACAACGTGTACAAGAAGGTAAGATACCGAGGATGAAGTTTGCCCGTCAGCGTGCGCTCAACCATACGTTCCGCAGAGCGCGGCATTCTTCAACTTACCCCAGGAAGTCAAGCCTGAGGTGGGTGGGCCTTTGAGCTCCGTATTCGAATGTTATTGCTGAGTGGCGGGTGCACAGGATCAAGTCGCCTGGGACGACCCTCGTGCCAACCGGGGTTATGTCAAGATAGGCCGGGAACGTGACACACAATCTTCCGATGCATCAGAGATACTAGCAGCTCTGCGCGCCAAGGCACCAGACACGAAAGAAACGATGGGGATCGGTCGCGACTGGAATCCCTCGTGGCAGAACAAATGGCCTCATATTCATCGCCTTCACTACTTCCCTTTGCCTCTCTCGCTGACGCAACTCTGCCCGGCGCTGCCTCTCCAACTTCGATGTCACGGTCGCCTGGCGCCGCACCGATCGACCTCTTACACAATCCTCCTCTCCTTCGCGCGCAGGTCCTGCTCGTGCTCAACGCCGGCCGCGACAGCGCCGCACGCCTCAGCCTGCTCATGAACCAGTACTTCCCATGAATGTGGTTGTGATGGAAGCGAAGAAGAAATTGTCTGGGAGTCTGGGAGGTTTATTGAGCGTGTTGACCGGGACCGATTGATCTGATTACCATGCAAAACTAGCCGACATTGATACTGCCAGGTTTCTTGTCTTTCTCTCACATTCCCTTCTCGTCGTAGCGCCATCCAAGCTCATTCGTTCCAGGATCCCTAAAGACGGCAGGTTTTCTTGGGCACCGGAACGGATTGAGGCGTAGGCAGGTCTTGACGTTGACTTTGCCTAGCAGGAGACGACTCGGATGACATATATTCCACTGTCTAGCTAAAACAATTCTTGAAATGTCAGCTCAGGGTGAGTTTTCGTGTCATTAGCTTGCCTCACGCTGATGGCTCGCGTCTGTCTCTGTTTTGCAAGTGTTGTACCGCAGGTTGCATTGGATGATATTGCATCTGATATAGCAATATCATCCAATGCATGTCCCGACAGATTCGTGTCTTGATCGAAACTCTGAGTACTTTGGGTTCTGAGGTAAGCTTGTTGTCTTGCATGAGTTTTCTGGATAGACCGTCTTTGAATCCAGAACATCATCTTCACTCAAGATCATGCTGCTGCTGCTGCGTGAGCATGAACTCGGTCGTTATTTCACCACAAATGTAAAGATTAACCACATCGTCATATTTCGCTCCCGCTCGTTCTCTCTTTAATATCAGTCTATCCGATGGTATTCGGTCTTTTGTCTCGGAAATCTACGCTCGACGATGCATCAGCACCGCTAACCACCGCGGTAAACACCCGTCTCCCCACCCCAACACCCTCCATCGCCTCGGTCACTCACCCTTCTCCTCTTCGCTTCTCGACCGTTCTCCGTGGACCGTGGCGCGCTGGCTCGCACCACCGCCGCCGACTCGAATCACAAAGAATCAGATCGAATGACAGAGCGTCACAGAGGTCGATGGAGAGAATAATAATATCAATCATACCCTCTCCTACCCCCACTGACCCGCCCCGCTACCCCCAGCGACGCCGTCCCCTCCCCCTCCCTTTGTTGGCACGGACGAAACAGAGGCTCTATATGACTTGATGTTAAGGATACCCCCAAAGACACGCGTACACACTCGCGCACCTTAGCCCCCAACATACGCGGCCCCAACAACCACCTCTACTACCATCCACCGCCACCATGCCTTCTCCTTCCACCAGCACACTCAGATTGTCCCATCCCGAGACTACAACCCCACGCCCTCCCTCCCTGGCCACAGTCGGCAAGCTAATCACCTTCTTCTCCACCCTTGCACTGCCTCCTCTGATCCACTGCCTGCGCTGTCACAAAGACTTTTACGATGTCGAGAATGAGGAAATGGGCAAGGCGTGTCGCGTGCCGCACGACGACGAGAGTGCCCTGGTATCGCGCGTTACAGGAGGAGGCGGTGGCTACGAAACCCTCTGGGGCTACTGCGGGCAGACTGTCTCGGGAGACGGAAGCGAAGGTCCGCCAGACGGATAGTGTTATGAAGGAAGGCATACTGTAAGTATTATTAGTATTTTTTATATCCTCGTCCTATTGACCCCATCGCCGTCGCCATCAAAGGAAAACGACAACCAGACGGACTTCAAACGCGCTCGATTCCTAGCCGACTCGACCGTCCACCACGACAAACTGACGTCGTGCCTCAAGCTCAACTGTCACGGTATACGCGACCGACTTCCGCGTGTGCACGCTTCGCCATCGCTCAAGAACGCTGCCGCTGGGACGTCCTCTTCGGCGCGTAGATCCAACCCTTCGCCCACCCGATCATGGCCTCCACACATCAGCAAACTAACCCTAGGCTGTGCAGACCCATACAGAGTTTCAGAGCATCACAGACCCTACAAGAAGGTACCTACTAATGAAGGGACCCCCAGACTGGGCCAGACATATACATGAGTGTACATTGCAGTGGTGTTTCGATTGATTACAATTTAGCATGTAGCACACAGGCATGTATAATTCTGTACATGCTAATACACACTTTGCACAGCACTTAGTAGGATATATCGAGCAACCGGCAGGTTCAGAATCCGGATAGTATATAAACGTAACGACAAATGGGGATTGGCAGTATTACAGCAGATCTGTGGACACACGTCACACGATTGAACTAGTCTAAAAACACCCGAAACTCGCTACTGTGCGCGACCACACCGCGTGATTGGTGCATTGTTCTACTTTCGGAATCAGTAAGCAACCAAACGATGTGCGAGCGCATCAACGTACCCGCCAACGGACGCCCAAGCGACTCGTAATGCCTTCGTTTTAGCAGCGTGCTTTGGTGCTTGATCGATTTGGTGTTGCATGTCCAAGTAGCCGGCGAAAATCTTGGAGTAGGTCACATAGTCAAACTGGCGGTCTTGTCGAGTGCCGGTTTGAGTGTACTCATCCAGGGCAGCCCGAAGCTACAAAAAACTTATCAGTAATTGTGGCGGTAAGAGGAACATACACACCGCAGTTGCTGCGAGGCACACAGAAACCTTAGGAGCCTCACGCGAAAAAACTTCCGGGTAAACCGAGTTGAGCGACGACGATGAGTAAAAGAAGTCCGTAACCAGCGCAGCTAATGCCGGATGCGCCATGTTATTCGTAGAACCCTGAATAGGACATTAGTAGGCGAATCCCATGATAAATTAACGAACCTCGTCATCAACGCCATTTCTGAGGAACGCGGCTTCATTGATCAACCTCTGAGCTAACAACTTGTTGTCCTCCGCGTTGCAATCAGGCCCGAGGTCGTAGAATCGCGGCGTTACCTCACGTGCCTTAGACTTGATGGTCGATCGCCATGTCATCAAGGCCTCCCATAGCTGGAATCTTGTCAGTAAGATGAGGTGGTGCTTACGAGGTGCATACCAGGACTCCGAGTGGACCACGATAGTTAGGCCAGTAGCCTGTGGAGTTCAGTCAGTCACCGCGAGCCGGGAAAAGAGAAACTTACCTGCAGGGACATTCTCACATCCGAGGAGAGCCTCGCTAAAAATTTCTGTGGATGAGATGTCAAGGAAGGTAGATCGAGGGGGAAATGGATTCTTCGTTGCGCAATCGCACTGAGCGATGAGCTTTGCCCGCTCGATGACGGCGCGAAATCCAAATGGGTAAGACCGAAGTTTGGTCGGGTGACCTTCCAGTTCGCCGTCCGTTGCTACGACCTGAGAAGGCTGGGGACCTGCAGCTACACCACTCCCAATGTTTTCCTCGATCATGGGAACGGCAATGCCGGCAGAGACTTGCTGCTGACCACGAATCGCGCGAAGACGTCCCGGTGAAGGGGCACGCGGGAATCTGTTACGTTGATGATGGGCACGCACAACGTCTTCTCCGGACTGTTGTTCCGATTCGGCAAGCAGAACGGGATCTAAGAAGACTTCAGTATTGTCAATAGACACCTGTAAATCTTACCTATGTATGAGTTATCAACACGAGGGATTGCATCCCCGAAGTCAGCACCCTCCCCCTCATCATATCGCTCTGAAAGTGTTTTGTCAGTAGAGAATACAATAGATAAATGTATGTACGTGATTCTTGCGCGAACTCACGAGGAAACCCGTCGTCCTCATCCATGAAGTCTCCGTCCTGAGCTGGATATAGAGAAGTTCATTCATCAGGAAAAACCTCTAGCTGAAAATCCATCGGAATCTTATGTATTTTCATAAATAACGAGATATTTTCTCATATTTTCTCCTTTCCATGTATTTGATGCAAATATCTTGGATTTTTTAGCCTCCCCTGATTATTGTCTGCAATTTCCAGATAATTTGAGTATTATCAGATAATTCCGACTAATTCTCTATAAATATATTGTACATTAGTTGTAATGATTACTTATATTTTCTACACAATCTATGAAATCTACAACTATATCTCACATTATTTTATTGTTTTCGACTCAATTGTTTGGAAATCTGGTTACTCGACACTGCTAAAATGACTTATTCTTCTCTTATGCAAATAATAATGAACATAATTATGTGAATGCAAACTTCTCATTCCAGCTAATAATACATACAAATACATACATATATGTAACCAACAACTACATACTACTGTACAAAAAAAGCGAAAAAAGTTAAGCAAAAGTGTATAAAAAAGTGTAGGAAAAAAAGTGTACAAAGTGTAGGAGAAAGTGTACAAAGTGTACAAAAAGCGCAAAAAGTGTAGGAATAAGCTTACCAAGTGTACCAAGATCCTATCAAACGAAGTCAGTAATGAATTATAAAATCCAACTTGATAAACTTACCATGATGTCATAAGTGAGTTAGTGATGACGACTATGAAAAAGTTTACAAAGTGTAGCAGAAAGTGTACAAAGTGTACAAAAAGCGAAAAAAGTGTAGGAATAAGCCTACCAAGTGTACCAAGATCCTAGCAAACAAAGTCAGTAATGAATTATAAAATCCAACTTGATAAACTTACTATGATGTCATAAGTGAGTCAGTGATGACGAGGATAAAAACAATAAAACAACATAAGTGGGTGATGTGTGGTGAGTGATGTGTGGTGAGTGGTGGATGGTGGATGGTGGATGATGAAAGTGGGGAAGAAAGAGAGTGTGGGAACAAAATCTTCGACCAGAGTTGCTTATATAGTGTGGGGGGTAAAAATAGTTACAAATAAATTTGTCAGCATGTCCGCTTTTTTCAACATCAAGTGTGGGAACTTGGGCTTATATAACAGTCTCACCTCAAAACACTCTTAAGTCTTTGCCACATCTTTTAGCTACACTTGTGACACTTTTGAGTACATTTTGTGCTACACTTTTTCGCTTTTTTGTACACTTTGTGCTACACTTTTGGTACATTTTTGGTACACTTTTTTTGTACACTTAGTACACTCTGTCCGCTTTTTTGTACACTTTGTCCTACACTTCTGGTACACTTTTGGTACACTTTTTTTGTACACTCAGTACACTTTGTGCTACACTTTTGGTACACTTTTGGTACACTTTTGGTACACTTTTTTTGTACACTCAGTACACTTTGTGCTACACTTTTGGTACACTTTTGGTACACTTTTTTTGCACACTTTTTCGCTTTTTTGTACACTTTGTGGTACACTTTTGGTACACTTCTGGTACACTTTTGGTACACTTTTTTGGTACACTTAGTACACTTTGTCCTACACTTTTTTCGCTTTTTTGTACACTTTGTCCTACACTTTTTGTCCACTTTTTTGTACACTCAGTACACTTTGTGCTACACTTTGTGCTACACTTTTTCGCTTTTTTGTACACTTTGTGCTACACTTTTGGTACACTTTCTTGTACACTAAGTACACTTTGTCCTACACTTTTTCGCTTTTTTGTACACTTCTTTTGTACACTTGGTACACTTTTTTGTACACTTTGTTGGTATACTTTCCTGTACACTTGATACACTTTTGCTTATAGATTGAGGAGAATTATTAGACTTAGATGAAAATGTTAACAATTTTTATACCAGCAACAGATGACTTGAACTAATTAGCTGGAAAAACATGAAAAAACATAAAATATAAGCAATTTTCAGACCAAGATCAGATGACCCACCTAATTAGCTGGAAAAACCTGAAAAAACAAGCAATTTTCATATCTAGAACAGATGACTCAACCTAATTAGCTGTAAAAACATGAAAAACATGAAAAAACATGGACATTTAGACAATTACTGAAAATATATGATATTTTCTGGAATTATCCAGCGGAGGTTTTTCCTGATGATCATCAACGCATTTCACAACAATACCATTTTCATAAGCATGAACAAACTCGTCATCCAGTATCTCTGTCCACTGAGCATGGAAAAATTCCCTGTGACAATGCGTGAAAAATGAGTTGCTGGGGAGTTTGTCTCCGGCATGGTCAAGTGCAAAGTCTTTGAAGTCGTCTGGCAGCTGTCAAGATCAGGGCTCAACGCAGTGCATCCTGATGAAGTATAGCCACTCACAGTTTGGAAATACGCAACATGGTTGCATAGATGGGCAGAGGGCTTGCCTCTCTCATACTTAGAGTTATTTCCAAAAAACATGTACAGTGGCCACAACTTCGATTCGCCGAATGACGTCAACTGCGTCGCATCCGACCAGAACATGAGTGCAACGATTCGTCTGGGTAAGTGGCATCCGGGCGCGGCTTCCACTTGCTGGAGCTGATTATGTGCTTCGAGGAAGGCCTGAGACGTATATAGTTCGCCGTGTACTCCAATATCTCGAGTTTGATGTGGAGGGTGCCAACGCAGTTCGTACGGTTCGTAATAAAAGCGGTGGTGGTCCGTAGAATTCAGGATCTTCTCCCGCATGACCGATATCAACGAACGGCAGTATAATGAACTTGAGAAACTTTTTGGTCCTGGATCGGCACAGCGTCGCGGAAATGGAACGGAAATGGTCACAACCTTCTTTCTCCACCCAGCATCGTTGTCCGTCCACTCGGCGCGGGGAAAGTTGGCCGTAGAGCCTTCACTTGGGTTGGCGGAATGAATAGTCTGAGAGCTGGCATTACCAAATGCCGCAATATTTCCCAATTCGCGATCGACGACCGTCCAATTGGTGTTGCGAACATCATCGGGCTGGAATTCTGAGCTCCCAACGATATCAAGGAGGCTTTTGAAGTCTCGTCTCGACTTCGTTCCGCCTTGGGTCCAGTACCAATCTCCGAGGCGAAAAGAGCTCTCGTTCGGGTAGGGGTGAAAGAAATTTTTTGAGCTAGCAGCGTGGAGAGTTTCCGAGTCACCAGCAATGGCTGAGGTGTGACTCCGGCAGCGTAGTGACGCGGTATCCTCAGGATCGTGTACAGGTATTGTTTTGCTGTTGTACAGTCGGAACAAACCAAACGAATTCCGCTGAGTCTTGAACGTGTGACGGACTTGGGGCTGAGCACATTCCTGCTGTACCGACAACTCTGGACAAGCCGGCGAAACAGGTGTAATTGGTGGAGGGGCGGGTGGCGTTGGTGGTGCGGGAGTGATGACCTGAAGAACCTCGGGAGGAGGCAGAGGAAGAGGGAACTCGGGTAGCGTGTCCCTGAATCGCTGGGGAAGTTGCCTATTCAGTCGACGGGCCCTCCGCACTGACAGAGGGAACGAATCATCCGCCTGTGAGATATCTTGACAGGTCGGAGCTCGGTGTCCTTCATTTTGAGAAACCTGGGCAAGAGCCTGGATTAGATTTACCGTGAAATAAAAGTGGGAAAGGAAATGTACCGCCGGCGCGACATGATCATCAGTTCCTGCAACGCTTCCTACGGGGTCAACAGTGGCGGACTGAGCACCTTCTAAGTTAAAGCTGTGAACTTGCACAGACGTAGCATTCGAATCGACACTGGCAGGCCGAGGACAGGATTCCGAGTCGGAAGCAGGAACTTGAACACGACGCTTCTTTCGAAGGGTTTCTTGTGCACGTGCCAGCACATCGGACAGCCGTTTCCTGCCCGCTTGACACCCTTTGGAGTGTTTCGTATAGGAAGACGATTGAGTAAAAGAACGACCACAGACACAAAGTAGTGCTGACATGTTTCTGAAATCTGGCTATTCAAACCGAATTGAGTCACGAAACTACAACGTCTGGTCACGAGACTGCTGTGCTATCTCATTCATGACTTTGCCACTCCGAAACTGAGCTGCCGCAGTGACTGTTCAATTTGAGTAAACTTGAAGGCATAGTACTATATTACATTCAACTGTGAACACGCCCAACAAGCAAGAGGCAGCAGAGTCATATTTAGAGTCATAACGGTGCCACTGGCACCGGTTGAAATCAGCTAACGAACGATGAGATCATAACTTCGTTGTCAAATCTAGACTCACTCTCGCTTAGCTTCGTGAGGATCATGATCATGTTGGTATGCACGTGAAGGTTCCCATTCTGAACGGTCTTCATTAATTTTCTGATGAGTTTCTTCTGCTATTTATCGAGTTGCGTGACCTCTGATGGTATAACGTATGCTATGATCAAGTTAGAAATAAATTCACTCGTTCCCAGAATGAAAGCTAGTGCTTGACTCCCAGGATCTGTGTCGTTGTTTTGTTTGTCGACAAGATTGCTCACCTTGAGATTCGTGCGGAGCAAGGCGCTAGCGACATTTGCTTGAACGCGTGTTCTGAAACGTGGATTCAAACCAGGAAATACAAGAAGAACACGAAGCCTACATTGCTCGATGGGATTGTGCAGGGCAAACCATATTTCAACACCAAGAGGGCCGATTATTCCACCACACTTCCTCGCCAGTTCGCAGATCCTAAGCGATATCTTCATTCAATGAAGCATTCGAGCACTGGTTCACGTCATCAGTCCGGTCAACGAACCCGGCGCGGACCACCTCATTTCGACTCAGCACCTGTACACCTGACAACGGTGACATGATTTCTTCTCTCTCGATATGCTCCAGCAGGGCTTCCAGATCCGCCGGTGCCGTCAACAGCCTGAGCGCGGGAGTCGAAGTCAGGAAGCGCAGTACTAGCCACAGGTGTGGGTTGTCCGGGCCATACTTGCTCAATGCCACAATGACCTGCGCCGATAGCGGAGACCCTGACCCTGCGGACGAACTCTCCGCCACCCTCGACATTGTGTTCCTCCATACGAAACCGTAGCACGTCTTCGTACATGCCCATTCTTTCCCACAGGAGAATTAGTCCGGGTGTATATTGGTGACTAGAGCAAAGCACTAACGCGTGCGTGAGGATGGTGGCAGGAGTAGCGACGATGGCATCGTGGTCGTCGTTGTCGTCATACGGAAGATGGGTCGAATAGAGCAGTCGGAAGGCCTTCTGGTGTTCACACGGGGTGTGTTGGTTCCCCTCGACACCCTCGTCGAGGTGGAGCTTCAGAAGCGTATTTCATACCGCAGCCCGGTCCCGTTCTTCTGCTTCTTCGCTCTCGCCTGCACCAATAGCGATGGCGTTGGACTCCGAACCACCAGCACTATCCAGCCTATCTGTCCCCATCGCTGTTGTGCCCCCGTCTCGAGAAACGTAGTGAAACATGCGGGATGGTCCACAAAATGGGCAAAGAAGAGCGTCGGCGAACGTCGTCTGGGCGGAGTCTGCGTTCCCGGGGCGCTCGCAGATCTTGCATAGGGCACGAGTGACTGTGTGCTAGGTGCTCCAACTAAAGCAGTGGCCAGATCCCCTTCTGCTTCCTTTTCCTTCACCTTTTTCCCTGCTCCGTCGCTACGTCAACGTAGGGGGTACTGCAAGCGCTCTTGAGAGCGCGAGGAAGGCCATATACGACGATGCCGATGTTCCCTGTGCAAGGCCTGAGGACTCCCAGAAGGTGGGAGAGATCCAGAAATTGTACACAGATCGATGAGCAGCTGCGTGATTTCATTCGGGAGGTTCGCCAGTAACGCACGGCAATAACGAGCGAGATTTAATTCCCCCTGATGGTTTGGAACACGGATCAATTGTCGCCCGCGGAAAGAATACGGGATGCAAAACTTACACCGGCCCCGCCCACTTCTCTGAGATACCTAACTGCTCCCATAAGTCCATTGTATATCTTCCCCTTGTCTCCTTTCTCCGTCACCTTGACGTCACCGCTTCCAGAACCAATGTCTTTCACGACGACCCTCAGATAATCCTCGTGTCTGCCCCATCGCTTCGCAAGGTACGCCGCCTGCTCAAAGAACCCTGCTTGTCGACACACGCGAATCGCGGTGTCGAGATCAAACGGAGGTCCCCGGCTCGTTCCCTCACCAGGGACGGCTTTGCCATCGAACGTGGCGGTTCCGACGATCCTTCCCTCGCTGCGAACAAACGCATCCACTTTGGCGACGTCACCCACCTTGGCGTACGTGTTGAGGAAGAGGGTCGTATGTTCTGTATTCGCCAGTGTGTATGCAGTTCTTGCAAGTAGAGCATCAACAGCGGGGTTAGATTTGCCGAGAGGAACTGTAGTTAGAAGTCAATATATGCGGCTGATTTAGTGAGGGAGCAAAGAGATATGGGCACGATAATACCTTTCGCACAACACAACTGCCCTGGACGGCGCCAATCGTCTGTAAATACTCCTTCATCGCGCCTTCGTAGTCGCCCTTTTCGTACAGATAATCGCCGTGATGCCGCTGCACGTCTGTTGTGTCCAGGTGCTGTGTGTGCGCAAACGATAGTGCGAGGGTATAAAGGTGTTTCTCGTACAGCAGCGCGAGCTTGGTGCTGGTCGGCTTCTCGGCCAAATGCGCCACCTGCATGTATCGTTCAGTCAAGGTGAGGGGTTGAAAAGACACGGACCGTTCCATCGTTACTCAGGACGTAAACAGACCCCCAAGCGGACAGGACGGATGGTCCCCCTCGACACCCTCGTCGAGGTAGAGCTCCAGAAGCGTATTCCACAACGCAGCCTGGTCCCGTTCTTCTGCTTCTTCGTCTTCGCCTGCACCAATAGCGATAGCATCAGACTCCAAACCGCCAGCATTATCCAACATCTGTCCCCATCGCCGTTCAAGTTGTGCCACCGTCTCGAGAAACGCAGTGAAACATGCAAGATGGTCCACGAAATGGGCAAAGAAGAACGTCGGAGAACGTCGTCCGGGCGGCGTCTGCGTTCCCGGGGCGCTCGTAGATTTGCGTGGTTTCGTTCGGGAGGTTGTCCAGTAGCGCACGGCAATAGCGAGCGAGATTTGATTCACCCTTATGGTCTGGAATACGGATCAATCGTCGCCCGCGGAAAGAATACGAGACGTAAAACTTACACCGGCCCCGCCCACTTCTCTGAGATACCTAATCGCAAGGTACGCGTGCTCAAAGAACCCCGTGTGTGGACACACGCGAACCGCGGTGTCAAGATCAAACGGAGGTCCCCGGCTCGTTCCCTCACCAGGGACGGCTTTGCCATCGAACGTGGCGGTTCCGACGATCCTTCCCTCACTGCGAACAAACGCATCCACTTTGGCGACGTCACCCACCTTGGCGTACGTGTTGAGGAGGAGGGTCGTATGTTCTGCATTCGCCAGTTTGTATGCAGTTCTTGCAAGTAGAGCATCAACAGCGGAATTAGATTTGCCGTGAGGAACTGTAGTTAGAAGTCAATATATGCGGCTGATTTAGTGAGGGAGCAAAGAGATGAGGAGGACACGACAATACCTTTCGCACGGCACCGATCGTCTGCAAATACTCTTTCATCGTACCTTCGTAGTCGCCCTTTTCGTACAGATAATCGCCGTGGTGCCGAAGTACGTCTGTCGTGTCCAGATGTTGTGTGTGCGCAAACGATAGTGCGAGGGTATAAAGATGCTTCTCGTAAAGCAACGCAAGCTTGGTGCTGGTCGGCTTCTCGGCCAAACGCGTCACCTGCATGTATCATTCAGTCAGAAGAGGGCTACATGCGGTTGAAAAGACACGGACCGCTCCATCGTTACTCAGAACGTAGACAGATCCCCAAGCGGACATACTGTGTTCGAATACTCCGACATATGTAACCATCTTGTTCTCCGTGTTGATGAGGACGACACGTGCAGCGTCTGGGTCAAGGACCCCGTTTGCAGAATTTGACGAAACCACATTTAACAACGAAGCAGTACCGGCAGTCATCTTCCGTTGCTGTGGGCCAGGAACCTTTGCTGTAGTGCTCGAGGGAAGCATCGCGGAGGCAGGTGTCGACGCGGAGAGAGCCGCGACTACGTAGTTCAGATGAATGTACAAAGACGACTTGCGCCCTTGGTGTGACAATTAGATCTTGATATATGCACGAGAGACGGGGTCGCACTGACCTTCGTAACTAACCACACCCAACCTGCCACCGCTGCCCACACCGACCAATGCCTCTTCTCTTCCCCAAACAACCCAACGGGCTTTCCAATCGACACAAGCACAACGTAGTCCTGCGCCGATTTCGTCAACAGGACGGCTGTAGGGCTAGAAAGCTTCGGCAAGATCGGAACATAAGTAGAAGAAGTGGTAATGATGACGAGGTCAGCGCTAGAGGGGAATTTGCTGTCGGAGCAGAGGGGTCAGATAGATTCGGGACAGAAGGGGATGAGAACGGGTCCACCGAGACCGATGGCAGTGGTGCAGTGGTAAAAGCCAAAAAAGTGACTGGGCTCGGTGGTAATTTCGTGAATAATGCGAGGTTTGGGAATGGGGGCAGATGAAAATGACAGAGATTGGTCCAGATGTCGATACGGAAGAACTGTACCATCTGCGAGGCCGATGGAGAGGAACGAAAGGGAAGAACCTATGATATATAGTGAGCTTACGCGGGACATGGAACACAAAGAAAACATACAGGGTGGTTCGAGTTTTTTTCCGGTTGGCGGTACTTTGGCAGTGCGGAGGAGGATGAGCCTACCCGTCCTCTTGTCCATCTTTCCAAGATCCCGTATTTTCAAAACGGAGGAGCGTATGTTATAAATCCGCCTGCCAGTGGTGTGCCGTCAGCAACACGGGGGTCGACCGTCAGGAAGTGCAGCACAAGCCGGTACAGGTGGGAGTTGTCCTGGCGGCCGTACTTGCGCAACGCCACAATG
>JBBPNU010000172.1:0-25110 GCA_038091055.1 Leccinum angustisporum
CACCGACGAATCCTCCACGACCTCCGACCTCGGTTCCGCTCGTCTGCTTCCACACCTCCCAACCTTGCAGCAGCAGCACCTCCCTGCAGAACGACCGTCCCTGTCATCGTCGCCGTGTTTCGTACCATTGGTGTAACCACCGAAACCGGACCCGGGGATGGCGTCCGACTGGCGTTGCGCAACGCCGATCTCAATGGCATCCTCACCGGACCATCGCCTCGGCCCCGTCCCTGCCCTCGTTCCGCATCCGTTCTCAGGCGGACTCGCAGACGTCGCGTGCCATTGACTATTCGTCGTCGTCGTAGCTATCGCCGTATCCACCCCCAACCTCACCCCGACACCGATAACCTTCACAGCCTGAGGAGACCGATCCCGTGGTACATTGAACGACCTCGTCAGGTCACCTCCGTCGCCATTTTGACGTGAGCGCGAGTGCTGGCCTGTCACGTCCGCGACAATGTTCATCAAGCTCTGATATTTCACGTGCTGCTTGTGCGCGCGTCCATTGCCAACCTGGGCCTCAGTGACGTAGCGCATGGGGTTTTGGGAGACGAGGACGACGCAGACGATGGCGTGCGAATTGGAGGTTGAGAAAGAACTGGCGTCTACGAGGGCGTGGATAACATCGCGAGGTGCACGTCCACCTCTGACAAGGACGCCGAACGTCGGTGTCTCGTCTTCGCAGCATACACGGCTCGTGCCAGCCGTAGTCGTCGTGGCGCGTCTTGCTAGTGGCGTGCCCTGGCCCAGATCAGCTAGCTTGCAGCTGTTCGACGTCATTCCCGTTCCCGTTCCCGACAATCACCTCCCCATCCGACTGCTCCTGATTGCTTCCCCTCAGATCCGCCACGGGTGTCGTCCGGCGCCTGGTCACGCTCCGACGCGCCGTTCGCCGTTCGCGATTTAGCCAGACCCATCGCCCCCATGCTTCCGTAGCCGTCCTCCTTCTTGGTGCTATGTTCATCACCTTTGAACCAGGACCCACGCCCACCGGGTCGTCCATCTACTTGGACAGAGTATGTGCACAGGAATGCTTAGCGTCGACGCGTCGGCGCTCCCACTCCCGCTGCCATTCCTATGGCCCTCGCGGTGTAGACGGCAACCACCTGGTCATCCCTTGCGCAGCCGCGAGTCCCGCGACCCACGCCGCCCAACGTCCTTCGGTCTAACCCTTGTTGGGCTTTCGAAACAAAACGCCAACGACGTCCGGCGTTCACGTTTGGCTAGCTGGGGCTGGGCGATAGTCAGGGTTGGTACCGAAACCAATGTAGACGGAGACCTACCTGCGATCGTGTCCTCGACGCTCGTGCGCTCGTCGGGTGCGCTGGCGTCAGCGCGTGCTAGGTCAGGGCCATCAATCCAGTTCGTGCCCTTGATGTGGTCAATGAGATAAGTACGTTGGGTGGAATGGGTAGCCGTATTGGGTGCGACGGGCGTCAAAACTGTGGATCGCCAGGACTGATGAGCACGCGTCGGATGACGACTTGGAAGGGCCCACCATCAGGGTGACCATCAGATGGGTCGCCGTATTCGTCGTTGGATTCTTCGGATTCATCAGAGTCGCGACTAGAGAAGACTTGGGGTGACAGAGATCGGGGAACGACCGCGAGGGAAGTTGTTGGATTGATTTTGATTTTGGTGGCGTCATTGGAGTGGGAGCGATGATGTGAGAACGAGGCGTCCGAAGTTTCTTCGAAGACTTCGGCAATGCGGTGGGAGGGTGGCCGGCGCGAACGCCTGGTACTTCTGCGCCTGGGTAAGGGTGCCGCCGGTTTGGACACAGGAGGTTTCTGCATCGCTGTTGCTGGCGCTGAATGATCATCGCTTGAAGGGGACCGTGAGCGAACGCCGGTTGGGACCGTCAGCTCGGGAATGGCATGCGCAGGAGGGAGGGCAATGGTTAGAATCATATCGGCCTCTGCATCGGTGTTGGGCTTCGGTTTTTACGGGAGTTGGACCACGGGTTCGAGTTGGGGCTTAGGCTCGGACCTGGACTTGGCTGCCTGAGGGGGGCTCGCCTCGGTGGAGTGAGCTACGGTCTGGGAAGCGCTCTGGGACGGGGTGAGGGAGGAGCTGTCCAAAGGGTGGTTTGGCGCGGGCGTTGAAACTAGAGGATGGTCAAGTGTGAACGAAACGAACGAAAGTATACGCACCCGAGTTAGCGCCCAGGTTCCCGTTATTCTGAATATCGCTCTGACTTGTTTCCTCATCTCTGCCCAGACAGCAGCGCAGTCGATGAGCGCACGAAATCGTTCTCCGAGTCCATCATGAGCGACAGCGATCTCGAGCTCGCATTCCTTGGCGACAAGGTGAGCTTCGCATGCTTGGAGCTCAGATTGGGCTTGTTCAATGTTGATGTTACAGGGTGCGGGTATAAATGGAGTACTAGGGGCAGAAGGGGGGGCGGAGTTGGCATTGGAGAAGGGGTGGGAAGAGGGCGTTGTGAGAGGAACGGTGAGTGATGATTATGTGGCAGTGTCACCTGCCAGGCCGCCTCGCCGCTGCCTCGAGTCATGCCTATTGAATCATCATGGTGAGCACCTATAAAATGCTGTCAATGAGAGCAGACGCTCAAAGAGACTGTCTTCCTACCTCATGCCAGCTTGAACGAAACTGCGACAAATCGTCCATCTACCACTTCACCTCCATATGATGCAGACACACGCAAACCAAACTTTACAGGTTGATTTAGCCATGAATCCAACCATGTATATGTATGTACTACTTCGCATCACGGTCATGGGTAACTTGCTGAGGGCGATTCTAGAGCAAAGACAATCAACATCAAAGGCAAGCCTGGTGAAAATATTCCTGTCGCATACAAACTCACCTGATTCTTAGATATTGAACTTTGCTCAGTCGGGCAGCGCAAACTTCCTCTCTCAAGGCAATATCAAATCAAATTTTCGATAGGCAATGCATCGCGGCTGACGAAGAAAGAAAAAGAGAAAAAGAACCGTACCACTTGGGTCGACAATTTCTTTCTGTGCGTACATTCTTCATCTTTCGATGCCAGAGAACTGAATTCTCTCAGTGACGGCAACGACGACTCCATCCTTGTTGTTGAAGTGTACCGAAACCATTTGTTTAAAAAGCTGGAACTGGTCGGACGCCTCGATGAGACCATTGGTAGCATTCTCGGCAAACTCACTGCGGACAATGGTATGAAGACTTTCTTTGCCGTCCGTTCTGCTGATGCGATCTTTCTAATCAGTCTTCGAGGAGCGTCTTCCACGCTTAACGGATACATCCAATGGTTCCCATCTTTCGCACATCACCCTCAAATTTGCGTTGGCCGTTCAAGCTAAACAAGCAGCACTTGGTTCCACGCCCACAGCTGGCGCCGTACCAGGCTTCACGGTCGACGTTGGCTCAAATGTTTTGGATGGAGTAGAAGCATTTGACAATACCTGGGGTACTTTGTTGACAAGGATCAAACTGCTCGACAAGATCATGGCCGGCATTGCAGAGGTATTTGTTGTTTAGCCTCTCGACACTCCCGTGATCTCAATGCAAGACAGGTTCATCCCTACGCCTCGAATGCTTGGTCTGCTATATCCGCTGCGCACCAAGTTTGTCTCTTTCTCCATCATATCCCTGTCGCTAATTGAGCGCGGTGCGGCACACAGGTGTTGGCAGGCCAGAAGATTCGCGATGATCGGGTCATTCGCTTGGTGGCCATGATGAATGATGCCCTTAACTTGGTCAACGACGCCGAACAATTGAAGTCGATCGAGGCACACAAGAAGCCTATCACGCTTCTGATGCAGCAAGTGACAGAGTGTGCATACTTCGTCACTGAATACGTCCGGCACAAGGACTCTAGTTAGTCGTCCGTCGAATCCGCCTTTCTTTTCTCTGAACCCTGTATGCAGGCGCACGGATGATGAAATACACGTTCTCTGATATAGATGCAACGATCAAGAGTTACGAGACCAATTTACTGGAACTCAAGAACTCGTTCCTGCAGAGTGTGACGCTGCACACGAGTCTCATGGTCATGAATACTAGGGGTCGTGCCGGTGAGTCTGACCTTTTCAATGGACGACTCGGGGAACGTTCATGGACCTGGAATACAGCGGAAGTGATAGACCTGAACGACATGCCATACGCATTTGGTGCCAGGTATGTGCAAGAAAAGGGATGCCTTCCTGGGACCCGCGAGTCCTTTCTTCGCCATATTTGTGATGTCCTCAATAATCCCGACAAGGATGCCCCAAGAGTGTGCTTGCTCACTGGCGTGGCTGGATCGGGCAAGTCTGCGGTGGCTCATTCGATCGCTCGAATGTACGACGGGCAAAACCGACTGGGGTCGTCGTATTTCTTCTCTAGTACCGATGTCGCGAGGCGGAATCCCCAAAATCTATTCAGCACTATCGCACGGGACTTGTCTGATCATGATCCGCAGTACAAGTCTGCCCTTTGGGATGTCGTAAAAGACAACCGAGCACTTCGCACGTCCACATCGCCGACCGAGCAGATCGAACGGCTCATCATCGAACCTTGTGGGCATCTCGACCCCATCGGGCCATTGGTGGTCGTCATAGATGCCCTTCGACGAAAGTGGGAGTCGAACCGATCGCGTGCAACTTCTGAAAACTATATCCAAGCAAATTTCCGAGAACGCCCTTCCAACCAACCTTCGCTTCTTGATCACTGCTCGACCCGAAATTGATATCCTCTCCACGTTCGTGTTTTCAGACTTAAATCTGGTCCATAAGCAAATGGGAGAGATCCCCAATGAAGATGACGACGGAGACCTTCGGAAGTTTATCCATCATTTTCTTCATCAGTCTATTGAACTGGAAGATGACCGGCCCCAGCAAGACTGGTCTCGACTTCTTGTCCACTGTTCACAACAATCCTTTCCGGTATGCTTCTACTGCTTGTGGATTTATTGCAGGAGATGATGACCATCTTCATTCCATTCAGTTCAAACTGCCAAAGTTTTATGTATACCGGGCGATCTGCGAGGTTCTCGAAGCTGACGGTCGAGTCACTGAAGCGGTCGAATGTTTTGGAAAGATCAAGGATGAGCTATCGCAGGAGACGAGTGCTTCAGATCAACCATCGCAATGGGAGCAGGGTGAGTAGCTGCCATAAGGTCGCTGAGACTTGTCTGAAAATCTCCCAAGATTTTCGACGACGCTGCGTCGAGAAGCTGGTAAAAGGGGGTGATGCGGCAATGGACTCGAAGAATTACGATGGGGCCATCGGCTCCTACTCGAGCGCACTCTCGCTTGACCCGCAAGACATGAATGACATCATAGTCAAATGCTGCAAGGTGCGACTAGGCCTGTTGGAGGATGAACTCATAAATGTTACCAAGGTATGTATTGGTTTATGCATCGCGCCATGTCGACTTTACTGACGGTACGATTAGGCTACCGAAAAGAAACACGCTCATAGCATGGGTCGTTACGAGGAGGCACCCGGAGCGTTCGGGATGATGCTGTCGGGCATGGAGGATTCACCTGACCCACGAATCCGTGGTGAGCCCGTTTTGCGCACATTACTTAGATGACACGGGCTGATTTCATGCTGATAGACGTACAAAGTTGTTATGTTGACACGGCACCACTAATTCGCAAGGTCGTCGAACAGACGATCAGTGACATTCCCCGTGTACTCATCCACATCCCCACCGGTCGTCTCTATGATAAAACAATGCAAGCGGCAGCTTTCGAGGAGCATCCGATGTTCAATGAGTTGCGGTCTTCCATGACTACCTATGATCGACTCGACAGTGCACGCATCAAAAGGGAGGTGGCAAAGTTTTACGAATATGTGATGTTCTCGCACAGGTGGCAGCCACCCGAGCCATCTTTCCAACTTGTCGAGAACACCCTAATCGATGGACTACCCGCATCTCCTGCGAACGATAAGCTCATCAGTTTCTGCAAGCTTGTGCAGTCTCGCCGCTTTCGATGGGCATGGAGTGACACGTGCTGCGTTAACCAGAGCGACAAGGGAGTTCAGCAAGAATCGGTGGTTGCCATGTTGCGGTGGTATTGTCGTTCAGCGCTCACGATCGTCCATCTCCTCGGTGTTCACTCTGGCAAGTCGCCAAACAAGTGTTTTGCATTGAGCTTGCGTCGCTCTCCATCTTGACCGTAGCCATTGTAAAGTAAGAACTTTTAATTGGACAACTTGTCAAAAGGCCCTTGAAACTGGCCAAATATTAATGTAATATGCGTCAAGTAGTTCCGTATGAACACTGATTGTACTGAGTTGCCGAAGAATGCCTGTCAGCATGTGAATATATCTGAACCGCATTACTTGCAAGCCTATCTGACTTGCTCAACAAAAGTCGATTTATGTACAGATCACACTAGGAATCAGATCTATTTCGTATCTGAGAAACTGTCTGGTTGCTTGAGTACGCGCTGCCTTGCCCCCTCCCCCTGCCTTTTGCCTGTTCTCTCCGCGTCGACGTGTCGGCGTGCTGCGTTGCGTTGCGTTGTTCCCTCGTAAGTCGTTCCTTTTTTCACCATACCCAAGATCCACTAGACGGCGCGTGTGGGTTTTTCACGGTACGCAGGCGTAGGCGAATTCCATCGCGACGTAAGGGTGAAGCATAAAAAGGCGATTGCGCGCCGAGATGTATCGGGCAAAGACTCGGAGCAACCGGGGGGACAATGCTTGCATTGTACTGGATCGTACAAGGATAATGGGAAGACGTTCATAAACGAACATGGTGAGGAAGCGGAGGTCGGATCGGACACTTGGAGTAGGGGCTGAAAGAGCATCTATTGATTGGTGAGAACGTTCCAGGGAACAGTGAGACATAGTGGGGTGGGAAAGAACACACACTCGCAATATGAATAGATAGATGTCGCATAGTATCATTCCTCTTCCGTCCCTGACGAGCAGCAACACAACCACACTGGAAATGTGATGGCAAGGGTAGCATTTCCAGATTCTCGCTGATGCTGACTGTAAGTTTCGCAATGTATGTTCACAAAAAGCATACGCACGCTCAAACGAATTCTCCCGGTCGAGGGTTGAACTGCATCTTTTCCCTGTTGTTCCTTATACGACATGAGTTCCTACTACGATGTGATCGTTGTCGACGGACGACCTACCTCGCTCGATGGTTTTGGATCTGGAGGACGTCCAGTGCTAGTATCATGGTCGCAGTCTCTGTGCACATCTGACGGTAGAGCTGCGTCTCTCGATGGTCCTGGATTCGGAGGACGACTTCCAGTGTTCAAGTTAGTCTCACGGTCGCGGTCTCCATCTGCACGAGGTCTGGCTTTCTTCTTCTTCTTCTTCTTCTTCTTCTTCTTCTTCTTCTTCTTCTCCTTCTGCAAGGAAAGATGAAAGATGGCATGTGCGGGCCGCCCTATGGACAACTTTAAACACCTACCCGTTCCACAACCCTTCTGACAGTTCGCTAAGATGATGGTTTAGATGAAGTACGTCCATTAATTAGCCTTTCGAGGAGCACTCACTGGTATACTTTGAGCTTTGGCCATTGTCGGAAATGCGCAGTTCGGGGCATTCGCGTTCCCTGCTGACCTAGATTGAATGCCAACAAGGCGAGGGGGCTTAGGGACTGCAGGTTCCTTGATGCTCTTCTTCCACCTTTCTAAAATCCGAAGGAAACGAGACGGCGGGGCACTATCGCTATGCTGCTCTGAAGGTACCTCCATGGCTTCCGAATGTATCTCTGGAGTAGAGGTCATGAGGTGGACCGGATGCTGCGATGCGGAGTTGGAAGAGACAGGAGGTGGTCCTCGTGATGAACCGAAGACGCTGAGGAGGGTGCCTTTCGCAGCGTCAGCACGGTAGCAAAGTCAGAATGAATTGAACACAAACGTCGTCGTAGTTGAACTGATCTTCAGCGGTAAGCGTCGTGGGTGGGAGCTCCACCTGTTCCTGTTCCTTGTGATGAGATGTTTTGAACACGGATAGGAACGAATTTGTACCTCTAGTAAGTTGACATCGGTGTCCGACTGGGATTCGACGAGTTCTTTCTGGTGAACATAGAATGTTAGGACAGCGGACTCAGATAAAACGACATTTGGAAATGCATACATTCTCATCCTTGAGGTATGATGCCTTTCGCAGCGTCAGCACGGTAGCAAAGTTAGAATGAATCGAACACAAACCTCATTGTAGTTGAACTGATCTTCAGCCGTAAGCGTCGTGGGTGGGAGCTCGACCTGTTCCATGTGATGACATGTTTTGAACACGCATAGGAACGAACTTGTATCTCTAGTAAGTCAACATTGTTGTCCGACTGGGATTCGACAAGTTCCTTCTGGTGAACATAGAATGTTAGGACAGCGGACTCGGATAAAAACGACATTTGGAAATGCATACACTTACATCCTTGAGGTATGATGGTGGCAGGACACCATGCAGATTGCGGAGCGTGATTTTTTCCAACCCGCGGCCACAATATCGTAGTTTGCCGAGATAGCCATGAACAAGACGGGATGGGAGTAGTCAATGACAGGTCCGATTCGCCGATGTGTTGTGGCGTCCCAGAACGAAACCGATGAGTTGGCAGAGACTACTCTGCATGCGTCGTCGCATGCTAGTGTGATGCAGTATGGCATGTCATCGCTGTGAATAGACCATTTCGAGAGCGTCTTGCTGGAGGACACGTCGAGACAGTGGACATTGCCCTCGACAGACAAGACGAAAAGTTTCTTTCCATCGCCTGTCCAGGCAAGGCATCCGTTCAATGGCGTGTTGACTTGGATTGGAAAGTATGCGAGGAGGGTGCCGTCGAGACAGTTGAAGATCCGAATAGACACGCGTTCATACGTGGCAGTTGCAATAAATTTACCGTCCGGAGACTCGGGAGAACCTGACCGTGGCAAAGATGTTGCCGTGTTTCAAAGGCCGAGCAGTCGTTCCCCCGTGTGAAGCGACCAGACAATGAGCATTCTGTCATACCCTACAGTCGCCATCCCATCGACTGAGATGTCCATCGCGTACACTGCCTCGTCGATCGTGTGCTTCGAACTCGTTCACCTTTTCGAAGGTCGTCGAATTCCACACCATGACTCAGTGACCACTGGTCGTCCCAGCCACGATCCACTTGCGGTCTCCTGACACGACAAGATCGAAAACGGAGCTTCCAACATCCATTGGAATCCCTACATCTATACCATCTTCCGCTCGCCACCGTCGAATCTTTCCTTCCCTGTCTCCGCTTAAGACCTTCTTCCCGCCAGTGAGAAACGCGATCACCGGATGATCGATTTTGATCAGCTTTGCGTCCCTTTGATCAACCATAATGATACTGGAGGAGGGTCCACCAGTGTCGTCGTTCATCTCTGGGTCTCCATCAATATTCTGCTTCCGAGGAAGGCCTCATTTATATCACCTTTGATAGACATTGCTCCCTAGAGGTCCGCCTATTTCCCCTTCAATCAATTATCTTCAAGTTATCAACTTGCTCACCGCTCCAGTTCTTCTACTTCAAACGTCTTTTGGAAAGTATACTGGGTTGGAACTTGGCGATCAACGCTGAGCGCTGAGCAGCGGAAAGAATCCTGTACCATACGTCATTGAAACCCACACACACACCACCAAGCTGTGCTCTTGGCGCTTTCTTCCACCTCGCAGAATCATCTTGCTGGCCGAACAAGCAACATGATTCCTCGACATCGTACTATCGAAGGGCATTTTTCGTTATCGCACGTGTCTGCAGATCCTCCTTTTGATCCCGATCATACGACCAACTATGTATCCGCTCGAACATTTTTCCTTTCCATGTCTGGATGGGGCTGATTCTGCATAGATCTTGCAATATATACAGTCATGCCAGCAGTCACAATCAATAACAGCTGGCCTGAATAGTTCTATCCGGTAAGTTACCAAACTCGAACGGTAAAGATTATACGTGTGGTCAGCTTACTATTTCTTTATCGCTTAGCAATTACGCTCACTATTTGCAACAGAGAGCGGATCAAAACCACGATTTACTGCTATCACTCGAGCGAAATCATAAGTGGTCTGATTGCCTGTGGGGTAAGAGAGGGAAGAATCCACCGTGAGCGTTGATAGTCTGGATGTTGCTTGCATTGTGCGAGATCATACCAGGATACTGCGAAGGCGTTCGTCAATGAACATGGTGAGGAAGCGGAGGTTGGATCGGACAAATTTTGATGAGAACATTCCAGGGAACAGTGGGACAGAGTGCAGAAGGAAGGAACAGAAGCGGAATTCCGGTGAGTTGGAGAGGACAAGAGTGAGCAAGCGGCGGGAAACATAAGTAATACAACCGAGGGGCACAACGAGGACGCGATGGCGAAGAGTCAGCTTGTAGACTACGATCACGCACGTAAGTACTGTATCGTAGCGGCGCTCTTGCGCCAAGTCCCCGACTCTTCGAAATATGTAACCAATTTCGTAATAACACGCTAATGATAGATACTTAGTGTACATATCCTTCCAGTCAGCATAAGTCACCAGGCCCCAAGTTGTTCCGCAGCCTGTATCTCGCCTGTATCTTGATCAACAACTCTGAAAACGCCTTGTGCGTGTACGCACACGTCAACAAGTCTTCCACCGCCCGGAGATTGTCCATGTACAGAATACTACATTGATCACCAAGCTTGCAAATTCGCGCACGAACTGCACGTGTTGGTTGTCCCGCGCGTCCGCACCTGAAACGAATCGTCGTATTGGTTTACGAGTCCCAGTGGATGCTCATACCTAGAAAAAATTACAATTATAAAAGGCACGCCGGTCGGGTCAGGAGCGCAACGGAGGCAAGCAGAAAACCAAACACACCTTTGGCCACCATCCTCTGCGCCTCGTTCCGAGACTCGGTGACGAGCCACTTGATTCTCTGATTATGCTCTACCAGGCGCATCGTTCCCATCAACGATACGGTGTACGGATACACCCGCTCTTGATGTTTCGTGATCATGTGTGACACCTGAAAGTCCAACCACAGGATCCAGACCTCCTTGATCATCTGCGGATCAGTGTTAACCGTGAGCCAGAACCCGTCCCTTGGAGCCGATCTCGAACAGAAGACCGTTCACGGATATGTATCGTCGGTTGATGTTGTACAGCTACGTGTCAAAGACCGGTCAAGCTTCTTGCGGAACGCGGTTGATTCAAACTGCAGCTTTTGATCCTCTGCATATAATTCCCAACCTTGTCCGAGCACGTCTTCAACACGTTTCATGTAGGTCAGGATTCATCGATTTGTTGAGCCCCGCATCTAATACATGTCATTGCGACATTTGAACTGGCAACGATGGCGTCAGCTAGCACGGTTCGATAGAAGTGACGCAATGTGCGCCTTGATAGAGTCGATGAGTAGGAGTGATCGAGATCGTTAGCACGCTGAGTAAGCTCAAGGTGCTAAGAAACGACGACGGCTGCTACCTTTGGTCGAATGAAAAACGTATTAAGCTCCGGTTAGTGTTATGTAATTATAGCGTACTGATCATCAAGTAATCAATTCCCACGTTAATCAAATCGCTTTGCGGCACGTTTCTGACTGTGAAAACCCTCCCCCACTTTCGTGGGAGTCGGGGATGCACCGCCGAGAGGGGCGCCGGCAGCAAAGGTTGCAAAAGCTATCGATCGGGCACGCGAGGGAGGGAACGCGTGGGCCAAAACACCCAACTGGGGATGAGATTGATGAAGATCAGGCTTGTCTGTAACAGGAGAGGTGATGCAACGTACCGCAGCGGGAATCCGCACCCAATCCCTGGAAACCTCGCAAGATGTCGAGGATGGAGACCATCTTGAACCGGGATTCATCATTTTGTTGGCTGCGCTCGGGTGGAAGGGCAACGTGGGCAACATACCGTTTGAGAAATCTAAACCGATCTCAAAAATTGCTTGTACAAGCATGCCGACCAAAAGGCCCCGCTTGCGACCGTACAGATCCGCAAGACGACCAAAGAACAAGAGCAGGCATCCCTAGGTCGGGGTCAGAACGAGGTTACCCGGTGTTACGGCTGACTTACGGAACTCAATGAACATCCGATTGGAGTTGATGCTCTTGGATGTCAATTGCCCTTCCAATATCGGGAAGAGAAATGGAGACCGTAGTCGAATTTGAAGTCTAGAGCGGTGGTCAGTTGAGGCGAAGCTGCGTTGACACGAAACGCACGTTGACAACCATCGCAAAAGTGCATGTCGCCACGATGCCAAATGAACGAGCGAAACTGCGCCGAGGAAGCGGTGATCGACTAGGAGAAGGGACCTCAGCTGCGTGTTCTTTAGACTTGAGCGATGTCGGGGAGTGCGTCGGTGACGCTGGCGTCGGGTTTCATGACAGAGGCGGGACGGCGGGGAGGGTGGAGGTCAAAAAAGGGCAAGAATGCTGAGTCCAATGGAACAGCATTTTATACGAAGTCGAGTGGAAGGCAAAAGCAAGTGGCTCACCTTGCTTGACAAGGTTTCTCTCGGGGGTGTGAAATTCGTGAGACACTGCCCACATATCTGTGCGGCGTGCGTAAGTGCATTTCCTCGGACTGGCAGCCTCGGCTGCCGCCTTAGTGTTTTATGTAGAATTCACAAGCCCTCCGGGCACCCCTGGACCCATACGCCATACTACTACTACTACTACTACTACTACTACCCGTGCCTCCACTCAAATTAATAATAGATAGAGACTGTTAGTTAATATGATATAGGGAGGGTCCAGGGGTGCCCTCCGGGCACCCCCTGGACCCACACACCGTATTGTCTGAACCTCAATGCATCATTCTAAACGGCCTCAGATGGGCAGTGGTTGGGGTAGCGGTAGCCTTGATGAGAGCTTTCATAGGCTTTACTTGTACTGTACACTGATGATCCTTCTTCGTACATAGTCCTGCACAAAGCAACAGACAATAGATCGTTCCAAAAGACGTTACCTAGGGTGGCCATTGACGAGATAACGACGTAGTCAGCAATGAATTAAAGAGTAAATAGGACGACAAGACAGTTTGCAACTCGACCGCGACAACTTGAACTCGGAACTTCCTAGTATCTCAATATACCCACGCCACAGTCAGCCCGGTCACGGTCCGAGGATCCGGTCACAGCGAGTTGTCAGGATAAACCTGTCCCCTAAAGGGCCCAGGAATGTGCGAAACTTTGCTTATCGCCCGCGCAGCGCGGCGCCGCCAAGTCAACACCAACAGGAACGACTACTTCAATGATGTACGCAGCGGTTAATACACGCTCAACGACAATCTAGCATCCTCAGTGTACGCATTTCGAACATCATAATTTTCTTGGTGTTTACGTCGCAACCGGGCCCACTTCCGTCATTTGATCGGCACTGAGTACGCGTGTAGAGAAGGGACTGGGGCCATGAGGAGCACGATAACCTGACCACCGTTGACCCCATATCGGGAACTAGGAAATACTGTTAGCCCATCCGTACAGCCTAGTTCAGCGATTTACTTACACATTCCGGCGGGATATCTCGTAGCTCATTGCCAATTACTCTCCCATACCCATAGATCATGGAGACGACGGAAGTGTGTGATGAGCTAGACGTGCTTCTTGACCAACAGGAAGACCGTTAGTCACATCCGCATGAGATTATAAAGGGGATCCCGGTAGCGCAACGTGTTGGCTAGTACCGGGAGGGAGTATGAACAGCCCCGCCGGGCGTGCACTTGCCTACGTTGTTTTCATCTGAATGTCGACATTGAAACTCGGCTTGACATTGACATTAAGAAAACGTGGCTTGGCACAGATTAAAAAAAGTTATGTGCTCACCGCCCGGCGAGGGTGGAGAAGTAAGCTCGTTCCATTAATTGCAGTACTAGGACCGACGCCGTTCGGATATCTTGTCGATGACGCACTGCGATGCTGTACACTCAAATTTCAATCACGAGCGCAAATCTTCCAACAAGTCATGGTTGTAAAAATCAGATACCTGTCATGTTGTGCACCCGGTGAGTGAGAATCGGGATTTTGCTGGACGAACGGGCGGAGGCGGTGACCCAGAAATTGATGCAGAGTACGCAGAGTAAAGCCTCGAGGGAGCCTCGCGCTCTGTGGCAGTGCAAAAGGTGAAAATTAAAACGTCAAATTTTCAAACGTCGGTGACTCTGACAGCGCTTGAACGTTCGGGTGTACTGCAACCGCCTGCAATGCCAGGCACCGCTACGGTGGTCATTTGCGACGAGGCAAAGGCGACGTGGATTTCTAGGAACCCAGGAAGCCGGACGAATCATGTTGCGGAATGTACGTAGTCCCGCCGCGAATGTCGGCTAACAACTTGGTTATGAACACTGGTCGCACTGGACATCTTATACTGTAATCCATTAGTAATTATTCGCGGAAGTCATCATATCAAGATCCCGGGGTTTCGGAACAAAGACAATCGTGGGCCGGTACTATGATCCCGTACAGTGACTTCGGCAGTCATGCTGGTTCGGCACACACAGTCACACCACCAGAAAGGCACATGTTACGCGGCAACCGTGACGATTCAGCGTGACAACAACTGTTTTTACATCATCCTCATTTCTGCTTCGTTTGAACCCGTTTGAGCTCGGAAACCTTCAGAATACATAGTAGATCTAATGTAGCGGTTTGGATGATGAGAAATGTGTGCATAATTGTGTATTCTATGGAAGTGCCGAACCAGCATGACTGCCGAAGTCTACGGGATAGTATGCACCTGTGAGTCACAGCCACTGAGTACATACATAATTTCATAATATCGTCTAAATGTCTGGCAAGTTGCAGCCTCGGCGAACTCAATCATTCCAGACTATTCTCTTCCGCTAGTATACCCTTCTTTTCAAGGTTCCAGACTGCGAAGAGGAAGTACTAGAGCTTTTAACGACCCCCTGTGGCCCGCCACGTACAGCTTGATGTGATGCAAGCGTTGGTTTTCTCTCCTTCAGAGTGGAGTTGTTTGTCGTAACAGATCCTCCCCTGGTTCGTACGGCCGCTTGAGATGCAATTGTAACAGCACGACCGCGAGTCGTGGCGCTCCTTACCAGGTGGAAGGGGACCCTTGTGGGCATTACCCATCTCCCTTGCAGCGGGGCGTACAGTAGAATTCCGCTTGAAAGGTTCCAGCACTCTTTGTCTTTTGGCCTTGATATTACCGTACTCGCCCAGTGACTTCACTTTCATCCTCATCTTCGCTTGTGCTTGCACCGCAGGCATTGGCGTGAAAAAAGGTTGCTAAATTGAGATACCGTTGCGCCACTGACGAAAAGTTCGACTAGGTTTCAAAGGCAGTAAAAATCCTACAGGATTTAGACTTCATATAGAGTATATGGATCCTTAAAATTTCAAGTCTTTTATCCTTGTCGTCGATGCTATTGTGTCCTCGAGATTTATCATTTTTGATGAAGTTTATGCTTCAATTATACGAATGAAATTTGAAGTTTGTAGCCATGTGACAATCAACAGTATTTCTGCCACTCGATTTCAAGTTTTCTGCGAATAATAAACTCTGCACGTGGTTGCACCGACAAACTTCACGTTTATAAGATACTATCGTTACACCGGTAGTGCAAAAAAAGCAGTAATGATTTTCTACAAAAAAAGCTATGCTCGGTACGGTACTACAGATTGAGAACAAGGCAACACACATACTTTCATTTTTTCCTGATTTTTTTCTCTTCATGTTGGGAGTACGGAAGACTCCCAATTTCTGACCCCCTTTTGCGCATCTAGTGCAAAGTTTGGTCACACCGGGTCACACGCCGGCACGCTGTCCAAGCTCAAAATTCAATCTCAGAACACATGACTCAGACATGGTCACATGACCTGTGGCGGACAAGTTCGCAAGATGCCGAGGAGGAGACCGAAGTTTTGTCACGGACAGGCTCGAGCGTGACAAGAAATCTTCCGTCGATTTGCAAATGGTCCTCTTACGTGGCACCGTCCTCCGCAATACAGGTTGGGTCATCGGGATCGTCCTCTTCACCGGCATCGACACGAAGATTGTCCTTAACTCCGGTGGCACTCGGAGAAAACGCAGCAGAGTAGAGCGTCAGATTAATCCTCAAGTGTGGGTTCCTTCCTCTCACTCCCTGACCCACGTCCTCATTCGTCTCCAGTCTCGTCAACCTCTCTCTACTTGCTCTCATGATGATCGTCTGCGGCATTGTTGATTCACAAATCGAGAAACAGCTTTACCCAGAAGACGCACCGTGGCTCTATCGTGATCAAACCTCTGAAGACGATCCAAACATCAACGGTCTCATCACTTGGGCGTTTGCGCTCATCACGTCCGTGTTTTATCTCACACCATGCGTACCACACTTTCATGCCTTTTTCCAGGTTTTAAAACGTTGTGCTGATATCGCTGTACATATCAATCGAGGCCGTGAAAACCTGCCAGGCGATGTTCATTTACTTTGATCACGACATGTTCTACAAGAAGATAGACCAACCTACCCTCGCTCGGAGTTACAACCTTTCTGACGATTCAGTCAGATCATATTCTGATAAAACTGGAACACAGGTCCAACACAGGTCTCTTTGCTCTCACGTCACCTCAGAATTCGATGGGATTCAGAGAGTGTTCCATCGGTGGTGTTATATCACGGTGACCCCGAAGAGGACGAAGAGCTCGAGGTTGTGATGAAACCAATCACAAGTGATGCGAGCCGTGAAACGTCCTTCGGTTCCAAATCGATCGGAGCTTCTGCCGCTAGCCCCACAAGGGTGGTTTATTGATCGCAGGAACACGGATGCCGATATGTCGGTGCAGATGGCGCTGATTCTGAATGATGCGGAGTTGATGGAGGAGTGGAAGGGGGATATCAAAACCATGGCACACCGGATTATTTCTACGAGGGAGGAGCTATACCGGCTGTTGACTAAAGAGCTAAAGACGTCGGGCAAGTGGGAGCACATCACGAACCAAATCGGGATGTTCAGGTGCGTGTTGCTAACTTGATGCGGATGACATACTAAGACGTATGGCAGCTTTACGGGGCTGAACACGGAGCAGTCGCAGGCGATGGTCGACAAGGCTCATGTATACATGAATACAACGGGAGAATCTCCATGGCAGGACTGAACACAAACAACGTCCGATACTTTGCTGAATGCGTGGACAAGGTCATCCGAGCAACTTGCAGTGGCATGGTGTGGCTGTGTAAATGACCACGTAGATTACAAGTTATTGATGACGTCAGGGTCCAGATTTGGGTTTGGGTGTGATGTCATATTGTCCACAAGGCACATCCCGCCCGGAACGCTCGTGGCGACCGATCACGCGTCTCTCCTTCGTCCTCGCTGTCGTCCACGTTCCCGACGCTTCTCTGCTCGTCGTTTCCCTCGACATTCACTAATGTTTTACTCTTGATCCATTTTATTAGCATTTTATTTCTCTCCCTGATTCCCCTCACCCGTCCTCGTGCTCCCCAGTCTGCTCCCCCCGCCCTGCTCCGTCCCGAGGCTCTTAAAAGGCCTCTACCAAAGTCCGCCTCTCGTCTTTTCATTCCTCTCCTTTTCTCTCTCATCCCATTTCCATGGGCATTGCAGTGTCCCTAGTCCAGATCCACCATTTTAACCCCGCGCCGGAAGACCCTCCTACCCCGTCCATCTCTCCGAGGCTTACACCCGCTCCTTCTCACATAAATCTGCTTGCTCCACAGGCGCTGAGCGCCTTTGCACCATCACCCCTCCCTTCTCCCTGTCTTCGCGACAATCCGTTCGATTCCCCGCCACTCCCTTTCTACACCGCTCCCTCGACGCCCCTGACGTCTCCCCAGCAAGAAGACCCTGCCCAAGACGCTCCCACAGTGTCCATCGAACAGGTCACCGCCTCCGTCTCGCCCCCATCTCTTCCACCCGTCAATCCACCCCTGCAGCCCGCTCAGCCCGCGCAGTCCTCCCTGCCCCCTGCTTGCGATATCGAGACGATTCCGCCACTCAATGCGCTCATCGCTTTCGACCTGGCGCTAGACTTCACCCTGGACGACGAAGGGCTAAGCACTCTTGAGAAAAGATATACCTTTTTTTTCGTAGTAGATCTGCTTACCACCGGTACGCACCATCTTTCCGATCTATCTCACGATTCCACTTCACAGCCATATCACAGCGTCTTCATTTCACACGCCCTCCCCTTATTTCTTGCCAACGTGACCCCTCTTGAAGCAGCAGAGTACATTCTGCCTCTTCTGCCAAGCTTGGCGATGGACGAAGGTACCTGCACTCTCGACTTGTGGCCCACGTGTCTCACACCTCACTTAGATGAGGCTGTAAAGGAGGCATTTTCCACAGAATTGGTCGAAATTCTCTGGTGGTTTCTAACGGTATCACCACGTGCTTGTATTTTATACTTGAGCTTAATCTCTCGTGTCTAGCACTGTCTTCTCATGGAAGAACCCCCAGATCCTGGAACCGTGCCTCTCACCCCGACGCGATGATTGCGACGTCACATTGATATCCGTTCAGGCACTTACTCCCATTCTTGGAACACTCTTGCTCAGTCCCAACGGCATGGTCAGTGGTCCCGCTAGATGTACCGTCGTTGATTTGCTTTGCCGTATTCCAAAAGAAGACGACGCGGAAGGGTCTGGGTCAACCAGTGCCGAACCCGCAGACTGTGGCCTGTTTGGCCGAATACAAAGACAGTTGTTCGAGGACGAGCTCATACACCAGCTCGTTATTGGAATCGGGTAGGGGAAATATTAATTAATTAATTCGCGAGTAGCGCGAAAGAAAGAAAAAACAACGCGCTGCGCAGCCCACTGTAACGCGTGGGAATATATTGCCTTACAAGTTAAGTTACCCATAAATCCAATTCAAAGTCCGATAAGTCACCTACCCCTCCACCCTATCCTACTTTGCATGAATCGCCTGCTTCATCGACTGTTGCCAACACAACCTCATTTGCAGGTTTATTCACATCATCCTTCAGTGTTCCATCGTTACTCAGCCCTGAACTTTCACGCGGAGACTCTTCGTCCATCGCTGGCATGTCGTTCCGACCGGACACACCACTGGCATTCGCTGGGACGCCACCTGCTATGGACTCACACGCGGATGCGGAACGCCCCAGTCCGCACGGCAAGCAGGTGGAGAAACAAACGAAGATCTTGATCCTGGAGAGCAAGCAGCTGTGGGGCGGTTATCTAGTATGAGCTTGATAGCTGCAGTAGCCGCAGGCGGTATGTTGTATATCATAGGTCATTTCCTCATCCAACATCATCTCTAGCTTAGGGTCGCTACGGCTAGACTCCCAGCGGGCATTTGTTCGAGATGTCGAGCGAGGCGGCAGGGATCCAGTACTGGGTAAGACGTGAGGCGTCTTTTGCACTCGGCGCCCTTGCCAAGGTAATCCCTGAAGAACTAGTGATCGCCGCACTCGTGTGTGCTGCTTCCGTTTCGATTCTGGTCGACGCGTTCACACTCCCTGCAGCTTCCACTATTCGAAATGCTGCGCAAAGATATGATCTGGCACGTTCGCCATTCATCCCTATTCGCACTGCCTGCCCTACTCGCCCGCCTTCCTCCCGCCTTGCGGCGTTCTGTCGCTCTTTCTACTGTTGTGCCACTTTCACGGGACGAAGCACCCGCTGTTCGCTCTCGAATCCCTTGGCGAGGTATTATACTCTTTCCACGCAGATGAACGAGGCCCACCGGACGAACTCCTTTCGCTATTTCTCGGGCGCCAAGAAGAGCGGCCAATTCCTCGGGCCAATATGCATGGTATCCCGGTCCCGCTTTCCCTTGGTGAGCACATTGCTTGCTCTTTTGCCATGTCTCTGACGGTTCAAGAAAGCCTCATCCCAGCTGGATTCATTTTACGAAGATCCCGTTCGCCCCATAGCATGTGCATTTAACTATCCTGCCGTTGCGCTGACATCGGGTCGAGCCCGATGGGGAGAGCTGCGGTCGTTGTATATTGACCTATCTCAGAATAAGTCAATCAAGGTCCGGAAGACTTTGGCAGCAAGCTTGGGTGAGTTGGCGATGGTCATCGGTCCGGAGAACGCTCGAAGCGATCTTGTCGACGTCTGGTGGGACTCCATTCGATGTGAAGAGGATGGTGATATACGGTTGAAGGCCATCGACGCTCTTCCTCTTTTTGTTAGCGCACTAGGGGAAGGGGAAACGAACGAGGGATTCAATCTTTTCAGGCTTGGTAAACATATGGGAGAAAGGGTTGTTACGAAATTGGAGAGCCAGAGAGGGCATCATCAAAATTATTCATGACCTCGTCGGCGCACCAAGTTATCCAGAACATGTCCATCGAACCCTCAAATGGGGCCTAGAAGACGACTTTGGGACCGTGCGAGAGGTCTCGATATCGGTGGTGAGCAAAGTTTTATCAATCATAGACTTCGTTACCCTCAAGGATGTTCAGGGTCACGTTGATGCAGCGAGAAGACGGACACTCTTGAGAACTGTTCTGGATAGATTGCCGCACGATATCCTGCAACTAGCTTACGCATCTTCATTTCGCAAACGCATGACGTACGTAACACGACTGGTGCATTCGACGTCGCTCATTGAAGCCGTACATTGCCAGGTACCTCGCCTGCCAGCAAGCACTGGCCTCCTGTTCCCGAGTGGACAACTATATGGCCGACGAAAGCAATTAGCAAGCTCTTCAGCAGCTTTCCAGCGACAACATCGTGGGTCAAAGGCGGTGGCCGAGAGAATGTCTCGGAAGGCCCCGATTGATCCGAACAGACCGGCCAGTGCACGGATAACGGCACATAGTACCTTACCTCTGCAGGATGATGCATGCGCAATCGTTCCACCAGAGCAGCTACTGGCTGTGGAACATGACCAGTACACCGTGCAGATTGATCTACGTCGACCCAGTTAGTACACTTGATCTGTTTATGTGTTTCACACGAACAAAGAAGATATCCGGCGAGGCGAGCGACACCTATTCGGACACAAACTCAACGGGGACGATTCCCGACTGTTCCTCCTTGCAAAAGGTGCAGATAGCGTCATCTTTGACAGGTTGAAACCGGGTGGCGACGAGCTCAAGCGAACGACGGAGAGGCATTTGGATGACTTCGCCAACGCGGGGCTGAGGACGCTCACTTTGGCCTACAAGGTGATACAGGGTATGTATAATTATCTCGCTCTCACACGTATCCATCCCTTTGCGTAGAGGACGAGTACGAGGCTTGGAGCGAGCGTTATCATAACGCGTCCATTGCGCTGGAAGATCGGGGGAAGAGAATAGAGCATGTGAGCGACGAAATTGAAAGAGATTTTCGTTTGCCAGGAGCCACAGCGATTGAAGACCGCCTGCAAGATGGCGTACCCGAAACCATCGCCGACCTTAAGCTTGCAGGCATCATTGAAGGTTTGGGTACCTACGGGCGACAAGCTCGAAACTGCAATCGGTATTCACTCATTCTATTTGTCCTACATCCTCTAATTCTCTCTGATACGCAGCCATCGGCTACAGTACGAATCTCATCGCGGAGGATTTGAATGTCATTATCGTTCGCGGAGGGGATACAGGGCCTTCCGTTCATCAGCAGATGACCCGAGCTATTGAGGATATGTGCTTGTTATTGAAAAAAAAAAACACATCGTGGATGGGTGGGCCCGCCACCTTGCGGCTCGGGAGATATGGTTTGTAACTTTCAATTTCACCATTCATTCAATGGCGGCGTAACGTTACCAACTACCAAGTTTCGCGTCACGTGTGAGCACGTGCGACTGGGAATTTCCGGATTCTCGCACCACCACGCCACATAACTTGCCCTCAGACCACAACATGTCGAGGTCAAGTGCATCATCAAGCCGCTCACGATCTTTGCGATCGCACGGTAGCGTCGTCGATCCTCTCGCCACCGGAAGTAGCCAAGTTGAGTCAAAGAGCCGCAAGCAACATGCCAAATGGAGCGACGAAGAAACAGCAACGCTCCTCGACTTTCTTGCCGGAGAGTTACCCAAAGCTGGCCATGGCGTCAATTTCAAAAAGTCGACGTGGAATGCAGCTGCATCTATGATGGCAAGGGAATATCAGACCACAAAGGGTGGAGTGAAGGATGCCGATACATGCGAGCGGAGGTTTTTGTTGGTGAGGCTTTCATTTACTACAGCTTTCTTGTATTGGTCTAGATTTGATGCTGATGAAAAGATCAGATGAAGAAGCAATATGATGGTGTTGTCGCTCTGAAGAATGCGTCAGGGTTTACGTATTCCGACAAGGACGGAGCTGGGATCAAGCCGGAGCAAAAGGATATTTGGAAAAGATATGTCAAGGTGCGTACTGGGTATGGTCCTGGCAGTACGATCGACGAAATGCCACTGATCACATATCCAGACTAATCCTGCAGCGAAATCCTTCAAAAAAAGGGGGTTTCTTCACTTAGATTCTATGGAACGTTTTGCTTCCGGTACAAGCAAAGGAAAGTTCGTTTATCGGTCAACGAGACCTTCAAATACTAGCCAATCCAGTACGGTCAATGTCCACCAACTCTCTGCCGCCACAGATGGGCTCTCTATGGACGATACCCCGCAGTTGGGAAATCAGCAGAGCAACGCTCCTTCATCGTCTACCAACTTGAAGGCTGATGATCCCAATGTCGTGTCCCCATCTACTCCATCCAGCTTCCTCTCACCGTCTCAGGTGTCTGGGTCGTCTGCTGTCACTAGCGTTAGCCGAGCTAAACGAAAGATGCCCTCTGCCGAGTCGGAGGCTGGTAGTAGCGCATACAAACGAACGCGCCCATTATCTTCCGCTGCACAGGCACAGCAAGCGGGCGGTGTCGCCATGCAAGAGATTGCAACTGCGATTAGAGACATGTCACACAACTTGGCTGCACCTCCAGTCGACAATTTCAGCGCCGCGTTGGACGTTCTCAACAAACACAAGTTGACGGCTGAACAGAGGCTCGATATTGGCGAATATCTTTCTGATTCACGGAACAAAAATGATGCCACGCTTTTTCGCAAGTCAAACGAGGAAGAACAAATGTTGTGGTTGAAACGCCGGCTGAGAATGCTCAAAGAAGTTGCTACGAAGAAGCGATCCAAAGGCGGGATGGTATCAGACGACGGGGTCGATGGCTCTCAGCCGATGGACGATATGCAGGTTGACGGGGACTTGGACACTTGACGCGAGTTCACATCATGCGGTCGTGGTATCGTAACAATACAATCATGTTGTTTCCCTCGTTTCGTTTTTCTTCTAAACAATATGATACGTATTCCACTACAATCCTCGACGGATAAGTTCTTGCTGGTAATCCTCCCACATTGCCTGTGCAATGTGGTCACGGCGGTCATCTGCACGTCGTCGTTCAGCTGCATCCGCAGGCCCATCTCCAAGGACGCCAGCATCTCCCTCGTCTGCTCCAAGCTCCGATTCCAAGGGATCGAGGTCGAAAAAGTCGTCGGGATCGTGGCGGTGAATGAAGTTGTGAAGCGCACAAAGCGCGGCAGGGAGTCGGGCCTGAATCTCCATGTTGTACTCAAGAGGAACTTGGAGGACACGAAATTGGCGCTTCAGAACGCCAAAGATGCGCTCGATAACGTTTCGAAGCGCAGCATGTCGTAGATTAAATAGTTCCTCTCGGTGCTGTGGCCTTGTAGTAGACAGGATCGATTATATACTCGTGAGTCACGGAGTGAACGGAAAAACATACCTTAGATTTGCTTGACGCCACTCGTTGAGATGATACCGAACACCACGGTATGGAACAAGGAGCGCATCCGAAGTCCCGAATCCTGCATCACCTAGAAGATATTTTCCATGCGGCATCCAAAGATCTTTGGTATGTGCATCATTCCATAACGTAGCGTCGGCCGTTGAGCCGTCCCAGCCGGTGAGCGCATAAGTAAAAAAGAATTCGAAATTACAGACAAATAAACAGTTCTGTGAGAGGTAGCCTTTGCGGTTGAGCATATGCGGATGATCTTCAGTAGCGGCGAAGACGCGGATGTGTGTACCGTCAACGGCTCCGATACAATCGTGGAAGAAATGGAATCGGGGATCGTTGGTGATCACTGGTGATACGGGGGTGTTTGAGGTCGGAGATTTGACTTGATCAGTGTAGAATGGTGCGTCTGAAAAGAAAAACAACATCCGCTTGAAATATCTTCCGGGACTTCAGTGCGAGAGTGAGAAAAAATCATATCCACACGTACCTGCTAATGGTGTCTGTAGAATGTTGGAATCTTTCTCCAACGTGTCGAGTCGACATCCCGGTGACACATGTGTACAAAAATATTCCCAGCTGCTCTTCAATAGATATCCCATTTCGCGAACGCGTGAACCCATGATGCACCAGTGTGCGCACTAGTTTGTTGAATGTACCATGACTAACACCGAGACATGTTCGAATCCGTTCGGGATGGCCGTTCAGCAATTCGAGCATCCACCCTTCGCCTGTGAGAATTGATGTGTGATACGGGATGGGTGCCGTGGGTGTTAGAAACAGTAGATTGTAGTAATGTACGATCTGCGATATGATGATCGAAATGAAGATGGCGAGGCGGCGGCGGCGCTCCTCTTGAACACCTTGTGCTTCCAAGTCCATGCCCACTGGCATTGTCGAAGAGAACTCGGAGAAGGGAATCCGGCGCGGGAAGACCCCACGAGGCAAGTGTCGATCAATATATATTAGATGATAATCTAGATCCCACACGAAGTGTCGATCACACAGTGGTAGTTGCACGTGCTCTGTGACATTTGACACATGACGCGAGACTAAGTTAGTAAGTAACCACCGGCGGTCCGAGTCGCTCACGTGTCTTTGCCAACGCCCTCAAAGGGTCTCGGCGTGCACACCCACGGCGTTCGTGATCTCCAGCACCTGCCACCTGATAGCCCTTCTTGCACACATGTTCTCATACAACATCACGTGGGGCGCGACTTAGAAAGAGGTGGAACGGTCTAGCATCCTTTTCAGATATCCTAACGTCTTACAGATATATCGGTCTCCCACCCTCGTGGTCTGCTGCTCTCTCACAAGTAGCAGTAGCATCTGCCCTCGCCTCAAGTCCCAAATCCGCTGAATTTACTGAACGGCTCCCAGCGACACCTCTCACCTCTGCTGTCCTGCTACAACCCGTCCCACGCTCCACGAGCCTAGGAAAAGGATGAGGGGTTATCATGATCAAGTCATCTTCGATGTATTCCCTCGCTAGCACTGGTACGGCTCGAACCCTACTTAAAGAGCATCGTTCTGACAAACGAAAAAAGTTGTGAATGGCTTCAGG
>JBBPNU010000173.1:0-25098 GCA_038091055.1 Leccinum angustisporum
TCCAAAGGAGCGACTCGACCATCGGCGGACCTGAAGGCTCCAACTCCCTCCCTTACATCGCGATCGTAGCCGACCTTCGTCTGCCAGATGAAAAGGGACTGGAACATGTGACCTTCCCTACCCGAGTTTCTCAACGGACGGCAAACGAGACGCGGTGCCTTCGTTTCCGCGCACGCGGACTTTGCGTAGAGAGCTATCCGTTCTTGGCAAAGTACCCTAAGGTGCTCGACGCCTTGAACAAACTGCTGGAACGGGGGGCGATGCCGCCGAAGTCGGACCGACCGCTCGCGGAGTACCTGCAGGACCAGGTGGAATACGGGAGCTCTGGCGGGGTACGACACATGCAGTGGGAACGAGGGAGCATCCCGGTCGAGTCCTTGCAGATCTAACGGGGATCTCTTGTGGGAGCGGATGGATCACTCGGATTGGCGGGTCTTGTGCAGGATCGTCTATGTACTATGGCGCGCAGCGGTTCTTTCCTATATCCTACGTTGTTATTTTTTTTTCCACTGGCATGACACTTTCACAGTATGTTTTATTTTTCGCAATCAGATATACCTCTCCATGCACGATGTTGTGGTGTACGATACGTTAGAAGTAGATGTCCTTAGTACGAAATTGTCACCAATGGTTTTTAGTCGAGTCAAGATGGACGAGCATGAGTCTAAAGCGGGATTGTTATTGGCTTTCGTTGTGGTGTACGATGGACTCCTTTATATTCCGACCTTCGAAACGACTGGCGAGAAAGCGTGCAGAAAGAAAAGAGTCTATACTGCGTTGCAACTACATAAACATTTGTTAGGCAGATTATAGGCGATCACATTCACGTATCAACTACAAGTATTCTGTCGTCGACCATTTCCAGGGCCACCAAGTTCCTAGTGCGCGATGCTCATCAAACTTCCAATAAACGTTAAAATCTAGAGCGCACATCAGCAAGGCAGCGAGAAAAGGAAAGCATAGAATAAAACGCACCAAACGCGGTCGCACGTCCACAATGTCCTCGGGTACGAGGAAGATGAGCGCATTCATCTTTCTCGCGATCGAAATCGCCAATTTGGCTGTTCGTCCAATGTCAGTCACGTTTTGTTTCGTTGCGCCAAAACTGCCCACACGCACCATTCTGCCTCCGATCCTCATACGCCCCACCCTCGTGCACGTCGATGACGAGCGTCGGATCGACGATCCCGGGGCGGAGCGCCTCGAGCAGGTCAAGCACGAAAACGCCCGTCGTCAACGAGGGGTCCTTGAACGACCGGATCGCGCGCGAGCCCAGCTTATTTCCGCCCTTTTGCGCTGTCGTGTTCGCCCATTTGAGCATCTCTTGGTCGGTGATCGGGCGGCCAGAACCGGAGAGATTGCTGAGCGTCTTGGTAATGTTCAGTCTAGAGTGTGTGTCAGTACCAGAGCCGAAAAAACGAAAACAACGAAAAAACGGACCGCATGAGCTGCCAGACGAGACCGAGCACGAGCGTCCTCGCCCCGTCGACGATGTCGGCGCCCTGGATCCCGACCAGATGCATCCCGTTCTGTTTCCCGAGCTCGACCACATAATTCGTGTTCTCGACCTGCTTGAACCGTGAGAGCGTGCTCTGGTTTGGCGTGATCCCGAGGTCCTCCTGCTCCTCTCCCCCACCACTCAAGTCCAAGGACGCCCGAGGAGTCGACACTCCCTTGGGCTTGGAGACGCGTCGCCAGATGACTGAGCCGGGCAGGATCTTGTCGAACGCCTGGAGGATGATCAGCCCGTCCTTGATGTTTTCGAACAGGTTGAACACGCCCGGTTCGACGCCGAGCGAGTTGAGCCAGAGCGTGAACACGCGCGCCTCGCGCTCGCCTTCGGCATCAAAGTCCTCGACTGCGCCATATTCTTTGGCCTCTTGCTCGTCGAGTGGCGCGAGCCCGGGCCAGGTGTTGAAGAGGTTGGCGACGAAGGCGAGGTTCAGGCGGGGGTTCCCAGAGACGAGGGAGGAGGCGGTGAGATATTTGCGGCAGCCGATGGTGGCGGCATTTTGGAGGACTTGTTCGGCGCGCTGGCGGAGATCTCTGGTCTGAAGAGGGGCGCGAGAGCATTCGTCAGGCTTGAGTTGGTTGAGAAGGACGGTGTAGTTTTCGCCGTCGGATACGTCGCGGCTAAAGTTGTTCACTCTGAAGGGGGTAGAGTCAGGGGGAGTGATGTTGTATCATAAATGATACGCCACCTTCGCTTCCAGCCCGCAGCCTTCAAATGATAGTTGAACCATCGGAGCAGGATCTGGTCAGGGGTCAAGCGAAGGAGATCGTCGATGGTCTCTCCTTCTTCACATAGTCGATACAACTCGGGGTGAAGTTTGATATCGACTTGAGCAAGGAGACCGCGACGAATGATCTGCCAGATGAGTCCAAGGATGAGATGTTCTCTGCCATCGGAGAGATCGGATGAGCCGATGTTGACGACGGAGCACCCGATACCCTTGGCAGACGTGATGACAATGTTGTTGTTCTCCGTGATCTGGAAGGCGTTCAGGGGTTTACGAGCGGTGGGGGTGTTGAGCACACGAGTGTCAATTGTGTCTGGGACGGAATCGTTGATGAGTTTACAGAGGATCAAGCCGTCACGACACTCGTCAAAGAGCTGCATCGTGTCTGTGGGGATGGGGAAACGGGACCCGATATCAGGGTCATTCTCGATGACCTGTGGGTTGGGTGAGCAGGCAAAGATCAATAGAGGAAGAACTATGGGGTGCTCACGCCGTTGATGTGATTGGTAAACTCCTTTCGCTCATCCTCGTTGATGGTGTGGCTGACGTTGGCGTTTGAGCCCTTGACGGTGACTTTGCCGGCCCTGGTGGGCAATACAGAGGCTTTGGACTGAGACCTGAGCTTGAAGTTGAGCTATGAACGTGAGGATGAGAAAGTGGCTGATAGGGGATGACATCACGAGCGCGGGCGCACCTCGACCCAGTCTTCGAGCTCGACCTTTCCGCTGGCGTCGACGGACACGCTCTTGAGCGTCTCGCGGGCCTGATCATAAGACTCGCCGCTGCTCTGGAGGACGTGGAGGACGGAGCTCTTGTCTACGCGCCCAGGGGTGTCGGTCGAGATCGCACTAGCAAGGATGTGTGAATCGTGAGCAGATTGGGATCTTGCGATGCGAGGACACACTTGAATCGATTGATGAGATCAAACATCTCATCCTTTGTGACTTCTGGATACTTTTTCTGCAGTCGAAATGCTTCCATGGTGGTGGCGTGAAGGAGACAACTTGTCTAGGCGGTGTTGTTTTGGAAGGCTGTCACCGGCGGTGTACTGACATCTTTTTATACTATGCAAACACCGCAGCCGACGGCGAGGACTGCGCCCTGTGCCCTATTAGCATAGAATTGCTGCGGAGTAACATTCCCGTCGACCACGAACGACTGTATATGTTTGTTTATCCAAAAGCACTTTACTTATGCTCAAGCCAGTGCGTGTGCTGTACTGGCTTCCCATCGGGTTAGCTTTTACGCACTACTGCTACACCCTCAAGACCGTCCGAGGGCGAAGCATGCAGGTCCGTCGCGTCTCCTCCCGAAATATCCAAGTTGACCCGGTGTGCTCCTTCTCGTCAGTCAGCCCACGCTCAACCCCGACACCTCCCGCTGGGACGATATCGTCGTCTTTGACCGCTTCACCCTTCACTCGGGCCGTCCGATCGCCAAGGGTGACGTCGTCTCGCTCAGGTGCGCCGAGTCCTACGCGCCTTACAAGACACAATAAATGTTTTTCTTTTTTTCCAGAGACCCCGTCAACAATAAAATGATCGTCAAGCGTGTCGTAGCCGTCGTAGATGATGTCGTCCAGACGCTTCCGCCGTATCCAGATCACGAAGTGCGCGTCCCCGAGGGCCACATATGGGTCGAAGGCGACGAGCCCTTTCGTACGCTCGACAGCAACACGTTTGGGTCGGTGCGTCACGTTCCACATCCGTCTCTCGCTCGCAAGGTCACTCTGACTTACGACGATCGCATAGGTGCCCCTGGGCCTGGTGGACGCCAAACTCAGCTACATCGTCTGGCCCCTCCATCGGTTCGGTCCATTGAAGCCTCCGGAAAGACCGACATCACAGATAGGCATTCCACGTGATTCGCAGTGGCGCGATGCAATGGCAGCCTTTGAACGAGAGCACAAAAGACAAACTCGTGTCACGCCCGCGTCTGTCAAGAACGACCAGGTCGCCAGATCGTGATCGCGTACTCGCGTCCGCACACCAATGCTCTAGACTATCGCGAGACATCTTGCCGCTGTGGTCACGTGTAACCCGAGACCGGCATAATATACAGGATTACATGTATACCTACCCCCCGCGGTTGGGCTTTCAATAACATGTTGAATTCAAGGAACGGTCAGGTCGGGGATCCTTCACGTCGGAAGAAATCACGTTTTAGTTTCTGCTGAATACCTCAGCCCCCGTCTCCCCAGCATATCTGAGCGGTCTTCCAGGTCCACTGGGACGACAATAGCGGTAAATGCGCTCTCCTCGCAAGGGAGAAATCATTAGATCAAGAATCGGCGCAGTTCCCGTTCTCCAGGATCCTCCGCAAGGAGCTCGTGGACAGCGCCATGGTCCACAAAGATGGGCCCACGTACTCCCTTGTCGAGATAGTGGTCAAAGAGTATGAGAGAAAACGGGCGGTGGCGGAGAGGAAGAAGGGGGAGAGGAGGAGATGAGGAGGGCTGCGTATGCGGAAAAGATGGGGAAGGAAAGGAGGAAGCGGAAGGAAGAGCAGGAGGCCGAGGGGAGGGCAGAGCAGAAGAGGGTTGAGGCGGGTCAGTGTTTCTTGGCTAATGTCGATATGTGTAGTGGGACTGACCCTGGACTACAGAACGCTGTGCGGCAGAAGAGGCCGAGGCGGTGTAAAAACGGCAAGAGGAGGAGCGGTTGGCGGAGCAACGTCGACAATGCCTGATCGAGCGAGCTGCTGCATTTGAAGAAGTGCGCAAGAAGGCACAGCGGGAGCAAGAAGCAGAGGAACGTTCAATGATGCGTGCGCACTCTACCGAGATGGGTCCTGAGGTTCCACGTGCCGCGGGGGGTGGCGGACGCGTACTCCCGGTGGTGCTTCCGCCCCCACAACAGCTTTGACCGAGCGCGATGACGGGCGGCCTCACACCTCCACGTTTGCAGAGTCCGGCGCGACGTGTGCGGGGCCCACCGAGGATCGGAGGCAGTGCGTGGTGTCAACGTATGGCTGAGAAGGAGCATGGAGTGGACGCCCGGGTCATTGCCGATGGGTCGCCCGCCGGTAGGCTGCTCCTGTCCGAAAGCATCAGGAACGCAGACGATTTTGTGACAATTTCAAAGAAAAAGGTGAGGAGACCGCGGCGGTTCCAGAATTAAAGCCGAGGTTGAGGTGATTTTTGGTCGGGGTGGGGGTCGAGGTATCTTTTCTCATTTTTTTCATTGCACCGTACAGTCATGTCCGTGCTTGTTCATTTCATTTTCATTTTCCTTATGCCTCATTACTTATCCCCCCATGACATCTTCATCTTTCCCAAAACATACCACGGTTTCACTGTATCTTCAAGGCTGTAGCCTGCTATGATAGGTACTTCTAGAGAAATCTTTTACCTCTTTTGATTGGTTAGAGTTGGACTTATAATGTGAATTCTCAATATGCATTGCAACCACTTTCATTGGTCGCTTATAATAATAATTCTGCTGCAGTCTGTGCTCTGAGTTGGAATGGGACTACCTCGATTTACTTAGCCAACAATGTTCTGCCCCACACTGGCATTTCCACCCTTTTTTGAATTCAAGAACTAACATGCATGGATGCAACATGACTGAGTACATTTCTATAGATTCCTGGCTGTTTCAACTATTTTTCTTTTCTGTTTCCATGATTGCATCTACTTTTCTTCCTCAGACAACTGGATATCCTTCACTAACTCTTTCCATGACAAAAAGGAGGTTCATTAAATTGCTGAGAATACAAGTTATTCAATGAAAAATGAAAGATATGCTAAACACACTCATCCGATTCTGAAGAATGACATTGACAATCATTTCTATCTTCTCTTCATTGGATGCTTTGCCATACTGATCAAACATTCCCTTAATATCCAATTTCACCTTCTTGGGTACTTTTGATGCTTTGTACTTTTGAGCAGCAGATAGAAGAGGTTGAGGATCTTTTTGATGGAAAAGATAGAAAGAATGCTCCAGGATAAGTAGTATACCTTCAAAGCAAAGCAAAGCAATGAAATATTAATATTTTATTTATTCAAAGAAATTTAGAAAATAAACTCTATACATACCAATATTGGTTAGAAGAATTTGCTTCCATACATCCACCTTATTCATTTTCATCTTGGTTAAAAGGATTTGCTTCCACTTGGCACCAATATTCATTTATGATTGTCATTTGGATGGTAATACAAAATGAAAGAAATTGATGAGGAATTTACATTACTATCAGGCTTCAGAATAGAAGATTCACTGGGATCCAAAATATTGATCTGGCAAACAAAATGTTATAACCAAAATGAAGTAATTAATTCACATACTGTTTGATTGTGAGTAACCTGACAATGAAAAATTGCATTTAAATAAAACCAGGATATCATAAAAACAAAATCACCATCTGTAACATAAAAAGCAGATGGGATCAAATTTGAATGTGTACAATCAACAAGTTGTACTATCAATACTTACAGTCTGAAATTGATATAGAATGATAACAATATCAATATATTATCAGAAATAGTAGTGAAGAACTTACATCCTGATATTTATTGCATGCCATTTTAAACCCAATATATAAAACAAGTAAAATGTATGCTGCAAAAAATATAGTGAAACATAACTTGCAGTCTTTCATAAATAAAATAAAACAAGATCAATATTATGAAAATGGTATTTAACAATACTAGAAAGCTCACCAGCTGAATGAATCAGAATAAATATGAGATGAAAATATGTATTAATGACAGTGATAAATTGATGATATGAAACAATATACATTCTGTAAATCAAAAGAAAAGAGGAACAATAAATATGATCAACCATCTTGTGAAGACCAGATGAAAACATGCCCTCTGTGATGTAGAAATGGAACACATAATGATATTACTATCACAATTATTGAGATTATGTCAGATTGTAATACTCACAAACTATGAATGAGAGAGCAGAAGAATAGATAAATGGATACAACATGCTTAGTTCCACAATGCACAACTCACTCTCTGGCACATTTCACAATTCATAACTCACAAGCTGTCATTTCCAGAGACAAACAAATGGACATGGCATTATCAGCATCACCACTCTCTGGCACATTCCACAATGCACAACTCACCCACTGTCATTTCCAGAGCAGAATAATTGGCCATGGGATCATCAGCATCACCAGTCTCTGGCAGATTCCATAATGGACAACTCACAAACTGTCATTTCCAGAACAGAATGAATGGACATGGCATTATCAGCATCACCACTCTCTGGAACATTCCACAATGCACAACTCACATCCTGTCATTTCCAGAGGAGAATGAATGGACATGGCATTTTCAGCATCACCACTCCCTGGCATATTCCACAATGTACAACTCACATCCTGTCATTTCCAGAGAAGAATAAATGGCCATGGCACCATCAGCATCACCATTCTCTGGCACATTCCACAATGCACAACTTACAAACTGTCATTTCCAGAGCAGAATAAATGGATATGGCATCATCAGCATCACAACTCTCTGGCACATTCCACAATGCACAACTCACTCTCTGTCATTTCCAGAACAGAATAAATGGACATGGCATCATCAATATCACCACTCTCTGGCACATTCCACAATGCAAAACTCACTGCCTGTCATTTCCAAAGCAGAATCAATGGACATGGCATCATCAGCATCACCACTCTTTGGTATGTTCCACAATGTGCAACTCACATCCTGTTAATTCCAGACAGAAGAAATGGACATGGCATCATCAATATCACCACTCTCTGGCACATTCCACAATGCATAACTCACATCCTGTCATTTCCAGAGCAGAATAAATGGACATGGCATCATTAGCATTACCACTCTCTGGCACCTTCCAAAATGCATAACTTACTTCCTATCATTTCCAAAGGAGAATGACATGATATCAGTCATAGCATTTTTTACACATTTATACATTTCCAGCTATGAAAACTTACTTTCTATAGTTCCATCCGTGCAATACAAATAATTAGCACATACTCTAATTTTATTTGTGAATTTATTTGAAACCCTTGCCAACTTACCCAAAAGTGTGGAAACCATCTTGGCATGTTTTTGGCATCTACAATATCCAAGCTGTGTATGGGAAGTGCATCTTGGTGCCGCTTAGCAATGTGATCTATCATACTTTTTAGAATTATACCATTAGCCTTTAATGAATATTCAACTTTTCATACTCACTGTTGAACTGCATATCTAACACACAATGCTATATTTGTTTCTTGGGCAGTAACAAATAGCATTTGCAAACTCTCATTCAGAGCTCCAGCTGTGCTTTCCAGCAACATGTTACATCCCTCATTTGAGTTGTGCATTCCTTGCATCCATGCAAATTCCGTGAGCTGAATCATTTTATTGTAAAAGACAGTAATACCTCCAATTTGAACATTATATTTTGGTGGATACTTCAGTTCAGAGAGACGACCCCATACATTGGCATCATTGAAAATCCCATCTATGAGCTCATGTGCCTTTGCTACCTTCTCATCTATTGGCAACTTGCAAGTATTACCAGATAGTGCACTCATGGCTACAGCCAGCAATGCATCAAACTTGGTAAACAACACAACAACAGGCACTGGCCAAGCTGTGAGCTCACCATTTTTTGTATCACACTCACTGAAAAACATTTCCTCGGAGCGTTGGATTGCCCGATTCAATTTATCCATTGAGATACAGTACCTATACAGAGTAGCAACTAGTCAATGATCACTGCTTCCCGCACAGTTCGAGTTATTACCAGATGGCATGAATGCGTTTCTTAAGCAATGTTGTGTTTGCACGATCAGCAATGAACTTCTTCAGCTGTTGGAATTCATCTACGGAACCAGCCTCGAAGCCCCGCGAGTCATGGAAGACAAATTTCTCATTGCTCCGGAAAATCAACTCATTCTCAATATCATGTTCCCCGCGCTAGCGTGTATTTGTAGACATGCGCGTCAAGTCCAAGTCCCAGTATGTTACAAGTGATACTCACCCCCCTAGATCCTTCGACCTGTGTCAAATCCACCTGGTCGCACGACTTGGTATGCTAGTCATCCAGATGCATCACACTAAGCACGCACCTTGTTTCCCTCTCCATCATAGACCTCTGGGCTTTCGGTAGTGTTACAGATCGCGCGGAGAATGGTCGTCTTGCCAGTGTTCGCTCGCCCAATGATAAGGATCCTGAAGCGGCCAAATTTCTCTCGGATGTTTTCAAAACCGCCGACCTGGTTTGTCTCTGAGTTCGAGTTCGAGTTCGAATTCGAGTTTGAGGCCATATCTGGATTCTAAGCCTGAGTGTATTGTCGAAGAGATTGCGGAACGTGAGGGCGAGGGAGGAAGAAACAAGTGCCACACGTCGATCGATCATCTACTTCCGATATCCCCTTCCGGAAGTGGCGGTGGCCGGGAGCAATGCTTCCGAGTCCACATTCGTCCGAAACATCCGACGGCATGCCATGGCATTGAACGTTGAACGAGCAACTTGGTGCCCCGGCGGGTGTGCGGTTTCGAGCCTGCCGAAAGTCCAGAAGTACGCCAGGCGTGGCTGTGTATTAATACTCGTGGGAAGCACTATATAATCCTCTAGCGACCTTGGCACTGTCCTCGGCAGATCTCCAGTCCACCTCGGGCATCGAGCGCGAAAGCGAACAATATCTGGACGTTCAGGTCCTTAAAGAAACTGCGAAAAAGGCATTTGTGAATCCGCTTAATTCAGTGAGAGTCTCCCGCGGGTACATGTACTCTGTGTGTACTCACAACTTGTCCATCCCAGGTGAATAGCGCAAAGACGCTCGTGCTCGATTCGACTCTCGCAGGGCCATTGGGACTTGTGACCGAAGTCACGCCGGGCGTCCGTCAGTACTTTGAAAAAATCACGCATGCAGAAGAATCGCATCAAAAACGTAAAGGACTTTATGATTTTCTTTTCTTTGACCCATTCTGACATAACCCTGCAGGAAAACTAGGAATCGACGAGGCCGCCGCAGGCCGGTTCATCATACATGCCATCGCCCAAGCTTTGAAACCACCTTCTTGTTCTGCCGATGTCGACGAACCCTCCGAAGACGCGATCCAGGCGGCGGTAGAAGCGAATACCAGCCGCGAGCGCGACCCGTTCAAAATCACGACCAATATGGCAGCGCGCGCATAGTACGAAAAGGAGCAAGAGGAGATGGGGAGCGAGCAAGAGGAGACCTGGCCGTGCTCAACGAAGAAGAAGAGGTTGACGAGGATCCAGAGGCGATGGATGTGGTAGATGGACAGTCGACGTCAAAGAGACTGGACAAAGGCAAGGGTCGAGCGTCGGAAGAAGACAAAGAGCAGTCATCTGGCAGGAGTGAGCAAGTGCCTTCGTCGAGGCGTAGGCGACCCCGCGTAGACCCCTTTTCTGGTGAGCCCTCAAACACCCAATGCGAACCGTCCAACGATGTACCACACACAGGGTACGATAATCTGTCGGTCCCTCAATTGACTCCCCAGACAACAGACACCACCAAAAATGTCGAGCTCGTTACACCCGTGCAATCGTCATCGGTCGACAACTCCTCATGGGGTACTTCTGCCTCAACATACGAAGACCGAGAGGCGAAGAAAGCTGCAAAGAAGGCGAAGCGTAAAGCAAAGAAATCGTAACTGATGATCACGACGCTTTATACATTGATTTTCTACGGAAATCCACAGACGTAGAAAATTACAATCCTACTGATTACAAGGCTCGCAAGCGTAAAACGGTTAGTAGACCTGCGATAATACGAACACTAAAGCGTACGGCCCAAGATAGAAATACACATTAAAAGATCGTCTCCATCGCGATCGAGCGTATCACCTGCAGGGACCCAATCCTCCGCCCAAACAATTGCCCACCAACGTCTTCGGCTCAACTGCTCATCCATGCTATTCGTTTTCTTTCTCGCCCTCCTCCACTCCCTGACGTCATCGACGGTCTGCCAGCTGTAGAACGACTTGATCACCACCCTCTTCTCGTCACACTCGTCCTGCCCGACTTTAAGATCCTCCTCGTCCATTCCGTCCAAATAACCCAGCTTCCTGGCCTTCCACGAACGCCACCCCTTGCGATGTTGTCCACCACGCCCTCGATAGCGAGTTTCCCGACCGACTGACAGTCCACGACGACCAGCTCGGCGTCACGCATGTTCCGCTCGCGGCCAGTCGCACAAATTCCTTGAGCACCGAACTAGATATGGACGTATGGTCCGCCTGCAGAACGCGCAGCCTCGGGCAACCGCGAATGAGCGCTTTGAACGTATGGTTAGTCATATTAGCCGCGCTTGACACCGTCAGATGTTCTAGGTCCTGAGCGGGCCGGGGCGACTTCTCCGCCGTCTTGGGTGATGACGAAGTCGAACCTTCGGCATCGACCGGAGTGAGCGCTTCAAGAACTGCATCCGTGATGTAGCAAGCGTCCTCCAGGTCGAGTTTCCGGATGAGCGGCGCGGTGCGGAGGCGCACGAGGCCGTCGTCCCTAAACGTAGTCCTTATTCCCGCGAGCTCAAGGAATTCGAGATGAGGAACCGGACAGGCGAGGTTCGAGCACGCTGTGTCCGTGAGCATGATGCATGTGGAGAGCGAGAGATGTCGGAGGGGAACGTCACGCGTCGCCTATATCGACGCGAAAAAGTTATAATGTGTACAACACACTCATAAGCGGTGCGCTTCATACCAGTGGTCACCTGCAATTAGCTGGGTATTGAACCGATGGGACCCGGACCCCTCCAAGAGTTCGGTGCAGCAGCTTTTGACTTATCGTTCCACAAGCTTTGGTGAATAGGATCAATAAGCTCATGCGAGCGCTGCAGCGTTGTTTGAGTAATCGCTGTTGGTCACATCAGCTACACAGCCAAAAGCACAATGCTGGGGAAGCATCATTTGGTCCAGTTAGCGTCTATTTCCATGCAGCTCTGTATGTGCAAATAATATGCGTGCCAACAACCGTTCTTGATCCTCTATCCCAGTACTGTCAGATAGTGTTCATTGTAAAGTCAACGCTTGGGACGGCGTCTGTGGGGAAACGGAAAATTAGACGTTGAGGACGTCGATCGAGAGCTATACAACGAGAGGATGTCTTGTGTGAGATAGAGTCACTTGCGTACTGGGAACTTCATTTGTCGTGCGGCGACCTCTTAATATTACAGAATGTTTCTAAGCCGTTCCAACTCTCCACAAGGAACAAGGTGTATGAGGTCTTTGTTGCTTTCAAACTGATACTATCCCTGGATAAAGACACAAGTATCTGCAGTGACGTTGTACGTCGTTATTTTTTTTTTAAGAATTGCGAATTCACACTCGAGTAGATCCACCAAATCCCGATGAGTATCCTGCACTCTCTTTACCATCAAATCCATCGTCAATGTTCTGTGCAAAGTCCATGTTTGCGTTCGTTGAGAACACGGTATCCTTCGACCAAGCTGTACCCAAGGCGACTCTGTAAATGATCAACTGAGGTGATAGGGCCTAATTGAAACCAAGTCAGTGGCTGCTCATCTGCAAGCAACCCATGCACGCACCAAAAATGTTCCCCAAACGAAAGCAAACGCAAATACGACGTTGCTGTTCAAGACCTGGGAGACCAGATAACCGATCCCGAGCACGGAGAACGGCAGCGCGGACTCCATGAGTATCGCGGAGACATCGATGTACGTCCTCGAGAGAGCGGGACCCAGTGACTCGCGGATAGTCAGATAGGTGACTAGCAGCCGCCCTATGATGGTCAAGGTAACGATCAGGTTGAAGCTGACAGTCAACGCCAACCACGCAATCGAGAAGTTCGTGGGTAACCCTTGAAATATGCTTGCACCGGGTAATGCACTCTCGATTGTCGTAATGATGGCCATGACTTTGTTGTTGGTTAGAATCCGGGAGAGGAAAAGACCTCGGATGACTTGCCAAAGGAGGCTACGTATAACAAGGCAGGTAGGATAACAACCCAGCGATGATCATGCCAAAACATAAAGCATCTGTACAACTGACAGGAAATCATCAGCCGACTTTGTATCTGCGCATATCTAACACTTGCCATCAAGCCGTCTGCCATTGCGAACGCAGCAACGTCGGCTGCAGTGCCGAAAACATTGTACCAGGCAGAGCTATTGTCTTGATAGAAGGCTATTGGCCCACCCGGAAAGTTTCCATCGTCGATCCACATTAGATCACCGAATGCACAGTTGGTTGCCAGTGAAATGGTCAAGAAAAGGAGCAAGACAGATGAGTATATCATGTAGAATTTTCTGTGTTTCATCCGGGTTCGTTTCTGGAACAGACGAAAAGATTGGAAAAATAGCGTTAGGGTAATTCCTGAAGACTCGTTATCAGTACGTGATCAGTGCAACAGATGGTACGAATGAGGTTACTTACCATATAGTAAGGAGGAAAAAATGATACCGAAGTAGATCGAGCGTTGGAGAGTGATCCCTGCAGAAGACATTCTCACTGTGCAGTACGATAGTCAATGAATGGGAGTAGTACGTCGACGGAGGGGTACCTGGTTGGATTCGCCTTCCGGGAGTTATAACATGAACCCGCCTCTGCCAATACAATTATCCAAAAGTATCATAGGTACCTGCCCCAATCCGTATCTTCGCTAGCATTTCGCCACTCTCGGAGAAAGAAATGATGGTAGCAGTACAACGGTGAATTTTTTCATACCCGGCCAGGTTCAGGAAGACAATAAAGGTTCCGAAGAACGCAGGTTTTGATAGATTCCATCTCATTACGTGTCTACGCGGGCCCCGAATCGATATCACTGTTTATTCTTCTGATCTGGGGCAATTTTAGACAAAACATCTGATTGGAATATGCAAGATTACTACCAACTCCAAGCACAGCTGTCAGTGCATTACGAACCTGATTCCATCATGTCGACAAGACACAAATAAATCACACAAACTTCCTAACAGCGTAATTTCTATACATGGTATTCTCCGACAAGGTGAATGAGACCGTATTATGATCGTTGAGGGTGTCGGTGAGGACGACCGCTCGACGTCATCAATTCTAGGCGTATGATCGAGTCACATCACGAGTTTTTTCGAAGGCCAAAATTTAAAACATCCATCATGATGTCAGACTCGTCGTACTCGGGTGCATGGATCATTTCCAAGGCCATATTTGACCCTCGTATCTCGTATCTGTAATTCGACACCTCCCGTTTACTACAGGCAGAAATTCATGTCTACAATTGTACAAAGGCCCTCGATCTAAGTTCTCTCCCCGTATCGCTTCAGGCCCCATACCTTGATGTCACTACCATCTCCCGGGTGGCGCATCTTTACCATGCCAACGTCTTTCATGTGCAAGGACTCGTAGAACCTGACCTATTGGTATGAAAGTCGTCATTCACTGATATATCATTCATCCTTCCAAACGTACGTTTTGCTCTGTATCGGTGCAACAGCCAATCGCCTCGTTGACAGCCGCCTAATTACGCAGTGAGTTGAAATACAATTATATGGTAAACGGAAAATCCTACCCTTTCCAACACTTGATTGTAGAGCGATGTTCCGATCCCATTTCTCTGGCATTCAGGCAGCACGGCAATGTTGTTCAACCACCAGCTATCTGCTGAAGTCTTATTTCATCATTATGAGTAAGCAGGTCCAAGTGCGTGAGCTCCGATCAATTAAGCGTACCTCTGGTCCATAGCTAGCCGCCAAAAACTTCTTGATCTCCGCATCATACTAAACATGTAGCAATCAGTACGTCGCTCGAACGGAAGAAAAGAGAGTAAACTTGCTTCGTTGATCCACCAATCTTTCGTGGCTTGGTCCAGTTGACTGAAGAAATTGTTGAATCCCGTAGTCTCCCTTATCTCTTCCCTAGAAGCGAACAGTTCATGAATTTGTATAGTTTTGAAGGATTCCAGGAAAGATGTAACGTACGTGGCCCACAGGCGTTTCCCTGGAGGAAACCAGAGCGCTGCGCCGACGATTTTGCGACTAGTCACTTCCTTAGCGATGTAGCAGTCACCATCGATCAAGCAACTTCGGGTCATGGAGCGAAGCAAATCGGGAAGAAGTTCTAACTTTCCGCCGGTCAATAGACTAGCTCCCAGCGCTGTTGACACGTTGTCAGTTTTCGGGTTGGCGACGCGGATGATGTGTGGATAGCTCACAGCCCGCCTCGAGAAATGCAAGATTTGAGAGCGAAGCTACGTCTTCCACCTCGCGGTCTAGATGTTGTCGATGTCACATATTAATCGCCAGAATGGTCCGAAGACATAAAGAGGAAACTAACCAGACAGCTTGGTAACAAGCGTGATGTCGACCTTGATCTTTTGCATGCCGAGACGAAGGGGTGAGGGTAAGGCTTGATGGTAGTTGGTAATTCCAACGTTGACCCCTTGTGTGTTTCTTTGTTGGTATGTTGGGAAAGCAAGAACTCGTAACACCGTGCTATTCCCTTTATGATGAATCCCCATCGATAACATAATGCGGGATCACGAGGTCCATCAATAAACATGCTGTAGAAGAAGTATTCACTTACGCTGTATACACGAGGGTTCTCGGCCTTTTACTATGATGGTTGGTATCTACAGCCTCTTGCATGGAGGCTGTGGATACGACCATAGTGACAGATATCAATGATGATCAGACCAGAACCCGAACATTGTTCGATTGGTATGCATATAATAGCCACTGGCACCACATGCTTGATCGGATATAGTAGCTTCCGTTGTGTACCAATTCCAGTGCGGATTGCAGGGCCTCGGCCGTTGTGAGAGCGCCGCGCGCAGGAGTACGGTCCAATGAAATGGCCGTTTTTGCAAACTTGTGGCGGACTCGGCATCTTCCGGCGCGAGCTCGCGGAAGTCCTTCCGAGTCCGACGGCGAGAATGTCTGTAGAGGGAAGGTACTTTATTACGAGCAAGAGTTGTCTACTGTCTTTCAAGGAAAGGTTGTGGTTAAACGCATGGCGGACTAAAGGTTCTCTTCGTCCTTCCATTCAGAACAGCTGCCATGCCATGTACATAGCATAGTTCCACTGATCTGAGCGAATTGATCTGAGCTAACTTTAAACCAGCGCGTAAGCCATCCAGTGACGGCATGTCGAGCTTAGGCATATGTGCAGGGCTCACGAGACAGTTGATCTACATATGTCAGAAGAATGTTATTGGACAACTTCGACCACGGACATTTAATTGACGATCCATATTAAACTTTTATATGAAGCAAAGTCGGTTTTCAAGATTCATCTGCAACAGCCTTCATTCTACTCCAATCATACGTAACTCTATTGTATACCGCCTTCCAGTCCTTGCACGTGTGCGTAGCGCCAACTCTATCTGTGGTAAAGTTGCGAGTCATAAAGTCCCCCGGTTCCAGTGTTCTGTCCGCCTGACAAAGACTGCACTGTCGTAGGTAATTAAGACAGTGATGCATGTGGCCAGCGAAGTAATGATGTGTGGCCAACCGAGGGTCCCTGAACGTCCGCTCGAATTGCCGCCAGCAATGCAACTCATGGAACATAGACAGAATGAAGATTCGCCCGTTGGGGCCGAGTTGCTCTCCACCATCTCCAGGGGGGGATGTAGACCACCACTCCGCCTGTGCTTCTGCATCCCACATGGAAAACCTGACAGTTTCTTCTACCGTCATCTGGACGAAACCTGGATCAAGATTTGGTAGCAGTGACGGATAATCATCGTCAACGTAGGCTAATGAGAGTTAAGTTGGAAAGCGGCAAGAAAGAGATTACGGCACGTACTGTAGTCATAAAGTTGGGTGAAACAAGGCAAATATAGCAACCTATGATTGATCTCTGCTGACCTCACAAGTGGACCTTGGTACAATATAGTGAATTGCACCAAGGTGTAGGTGAAGACGACAGAGGAAACAGCGAAGACACCTAAGAGTGATGCAAACAAGGCTGTCTGAAGAGTCATGTTGGGAGCTTTAGTAGTAAGATCGGGCCATATTATGTTATGGTCTTTATCTTGTGGGTTTGAACACCGGTGCGAGTACCTCAGGGAGTAGCATAAGTTGTCAGTGTGCGCAGCAAAGCTACTTAGCTGAAATCCTAAAACGAATATACGGGAATATAAGGCTGTACATGATCATCAAAATAGCTGTAAATGAGGCACACGATACTGGCGTTGTAACCAACACTTGCAAAAGTGAAATTCTGGGCACAGTGATTAGATCAACGTCATGTTGTGAGGGAGCGAGGAAATGAAGGTTTGAAGTTCAATATTGTGATGGTGCCGTGCACATAAATATATCAGAAGATGCTCCAAACCGGAAACCTTGCATACACATCGGTATCAATTATAATATAAAAGGAGGAGAGAAGAAAAAAAGACAAGGTCATAACATCTCCCAACGTCATGAAGCTTACAATTTTTACATCCATGGTTATTGCTTTTCTGGCAACCGTCCTTGCCTTACCCACCGGGGAAGATGGTGCGATACATTACTACAAGCCTGGGACCTTGTCTGACACGTTTTCAGATGCATACGAGAAAATGACAGAGCCAGGAACCAATACTTTAGAAGCTGGATATGGGGTCGCTTGGTTGGTGTGACGTGTCTGAGATACTCTGAAAGACGTTTGCCGGGTAACTGAGTATGAGGTTAGGCGATTTATGCATCTAGTATGAGATCTGGAGCTTACCGTGATGGTGAAACCTATACCAGGTAGCCATGGCCCGGGGCCATCAAGGGGTGAATCCTTTGGTGATGGATAGTTCCAGCCATAATTAAAGTGGCCCTTACTGTATGAATCCTGATTAATGATTGATTAGTTACTATGTATATTCAACTAGGTGAGATGTGCCAAAACTTAACATGATACGAAGTTAGAAAAATAAACAGGACTTAGAGGCCTGCAATGGATCATGAAGCACACCAGATGTCTAATGGATAGTTCCTCCCTCGCAGAATAGATACATCTTGACACTGTCTTGACATGACTGTCATTGTCGCTCATATCAGTGGAAGTTGAAGTTCTAGGCGGGGAGCGACACATGACCTTCCTAGTACACGTTAGTCTCCCGTAGGCAGACCCTTAGGCAGGAAGACAGTTGTTCCTTAAGTACACCTGGGCCTGGCTGTGATCATCAAAACAGCTGTAAATGGGACACGAAAAACGAAATGCTCTAGTGATGAGATACATGTTACGAGGGAATGACGAAATGATGGTACGCAGTTCTTGTGGCAGTGGCCCGGGTTGGTCCTGCCGTGCACACAAAAATAGATCGGAAGATGCTCCGAACAGTAAGCCTTGCATGCACGTTGATATCGGTTATAGTATAAAAAGAGGAGAGAAGAAAAGACAATGCCATCACACCTCCCAACGACATGAAGCCTAAAATTTTGGATGCATGGTTCTTGCTTGTCTGACAACCGTCCGTGCCTTACCCATCGAGGAAGATGGTGCGATATATTACCGGATCATTAGGACCATGTCTGACACGTTTTCAGACGCATATGAGAAACTGACAAAGCCAGGAACCAATACTTTACCAGTTGGACGTTCAAGCGCATGGTTGGTGTGACGTATCTGAGATACTACTTTGGAAGAGAAAGACCTTTGCTGGGTAATCGAGTAGGAGGTCAGGCGATTTATGCATCTAGTATGGCATCCGGAATGGCTTACCGTGATTGCGAAACTCGTACCAGGGTAGACATGGACCATTGATATGGCGGAACAGGTGCACATTTAATCCCGCCGCGGTTTTCATGCACCACCGCGTTTTAATGCACCACCGCGTTTTAATCCCGCCGCGGTTTTCATGTGCCGCGTTGTGTTGTACGTGTACCCAAACGTATTACTTTTTTACACCACAGTCCAAGTGCCTACACAGTCTAAGGTATATCTTTCATTCTAAGTTGTGTACACTCGGGAATTTCAGAGATATTCATTGTATGTATCATGTATACTACAACCAGACAGGTATTAATTGCGAGTCTGTGATCTACAAAGCGCAGCACAGAGTGGCATGCGAGGGAGAGCCTATCTAGGTTGTCGGACTCATTTGCTGTTATTTGCTGCGCCCATCGATTGACGTTGGGGTTCCACACGGGTATGGGCCAGTATCTGCTGACCACATAGCCACGAAGTGCGTGCCAGCCTGATAGCGCGGCTGTGTCGTCATTGCCGCGTCGTTGAGTCGACAGTTGCCGTCGCTCCTACTCGTCCTCCTCGTGTCGTCGCTGTCGTCGTGGCGTTGTGCTTTCCAGCACGCCGCGTCGTTGTGTCATCCGAGTCGCGTCCTCGTGATGTGGGGTGGCGCTGCGGGAAAGAGAGGTGAGCCTTCAAGTTGAGGGAGTGAGTGAAGGAGTGGGGGAGGGATTGAGAAAAGTGGGAACGCACGTTCATCGTCACCGTCCGTCTTCCTCATCCTCGTCCTCGTCGCGCTGCCGCCGCCTTCCTCGTCTTCACGTCGCCCCCACCACGCGTCGCATCGTCGTGTCGTGTCGTCGATGACGACATTGCGGGTGAGGGAGTCGTTGTCGTCGACGTTGTGTGAGGGAGCGTGTGTGCGGTGTGTGCGTGCCGTCGTCAGCGTTGTGCGTGAGGATGCGTGCGTGCTGTCGAGGTTGTTGTTGACTTCGCAGGGGAGCCTGGTGAGCCTGGCGAAGTCGTCCTTACATTGAGGCTTCGAGATGTGGGTGTGGAGAACGAAAGGCGAGGAGGGGCGATGAGGTAAGGTGTGGGAATGGTAAAATCCGAGTGGCAGTGACAATATTCAATCTCAGCTCAACCTGCCTGCTACTATGTTTTATCCTGCCCGACGTTGCCTCCGACCATCCACTCATTTCTTGGCGCCTGCGTCCGATCCAGCCACCCAATCTAACGAGCTTCGAACAACCCCGCCAGCAGTCGGATCCGTTTCGGGAACTATATGGACAACACAGAAAAGGGAGCGAGCGCCGACTTTTGGCGCTGGAAAGGCGACGGAGTGCTTGAAATGGAGCCTGGGCATGATGCATGAAACACGAGACGGCAAGACGCATTGGCCTGACATATTCACTGGCAGCAATTCCCCAGGAGTTGCAGGAGCCCACAGAGCAGTATTGGAGTGTATATAGGGCAATGGTGAGTCCATGCCGAGATACATATACAGGGCGAGGAATGCGTCGCGCAGTGACCCTGGCACAAACGATCGTTCACGATGCTGGCCTACGTAGTGAAATGAATCATGTCTTTTTGCTACACCATGTGCTAAGGGTGTATGTAGACTAAACAATATACTTGGTACATACACTGTTTCTGATTGGCACGGATCCAAAAACGCGGTGACGTGCAGAAAATTGAAAACCGCGGTGGCATACGAGCAACAAAAACCGCGGTGGCACATGAAAACCGCGGCGGGAATCGGGATTAAAACGCGGTGGTGCATGAAAACCGCGGCGGGATTAAATGTGCACCTGTTCCGCCATATTCTGCAACATGGCAGTTCAGTATGTTTCCAGAGATGGCTCAATACCCTGCAGGCGGTGTAGTGGGATTGGCCTTCCCATCCATCTCGAGACTAGATGCTTCTTCGCTGTTTCAAAACCTCAAAAGCTCTTCTAACCATGGCAGATTCCGTCCGGTATTCTCACTCAAACTTTCCTCCTCCGGGGCTGAGATGTGGGTCGGTGGAACAAACCGCTGGTTGTACGATGGTGTCATCACTTATACACCTGTAACAAATCCTGTGAGTTAAAACGGTAGAAAGAAGTGGACAGTGTCGCTGATATTGGAATCTATGTAGGGATTCTGGCAGGTATCTATGGATGATGTTCGTATTGATCTACCGCAAATATCAAATTATAAAATCCTCGAAAATGTACCCGTTATTTTCGACACTGGTGCAAAATACATCTTCGGAGACTGGGAACGAGTTTCAAAGTTGTACGATCGCCTTGGTGGTACCCTGTTGGAACATGGAGACTTTGGTTTTTATTACCGTGAGTTCTGATTACCTTCGGTACATACCTTATTTTAATCGACAGCCTGCAGTACCGTGCAACTCTTTCCCAACACTGGGCTTCACCTTCGGTGGCAGGACGTTTAAAATCCCTTCTTATGCTCTCAGACTCGATCCAATTCAGGATGGTTCTTCCTATTGTTTCAGCGGTATTATCGCTCAGCGCTCGCGTATCGGTGAGATTTCAGTGCTTATCGCTTCCTGATTCAACCTCTGTGTGCCAGTGCGGCGCTGGGTGGACTCGTTCTGACTACATGGCCTAGGATTTTGGATGATTGGGGACACTTTCTTGCAGGGCGTATACAGTGTCTTCGATTTCGCTTTAGAACGGGTTGGGTTTGCAAACCTCCGAGTCGCTTGAATCATGATCGCAAATGTTCCCGATAGTCACTTGTATTTGGTCGTCGGAGTTCTAAAGGGTTGACCAGTAACATATCAGTTATACGTCCTAGACTGTATACACGACAGTATTGTAGCCCAATCTCCTTCTTCCTATCATTCACAAACGACCATATCTCGAAGAGGACTTCCTATCGCGAGTCCCCGCGATACTGAGCACCATCAATACTGCACGAACGATATCTTATCCCCTATCCCTCCTCCTCGTCTGAATCCGCCCTGATCTTCTTCGCGTCGGGGCCGGACTCCGATACTTCCTCCGTCATGCTAGTCTCCTGTCGTAGCTGGTCCAAAGCGCGTTGTGCTTGAGGCGTCCGAGGGCACGCTTCGTCAAACCAGGACCGCCCGTGGTGGTGATAGCGTCTGCAGCGGTTGCATCTGGCACAGGCACGTCTTGATCTGCGTCCGTCGAGGTTGGATTCTGTTCTATCCCTGGCTCCTGGGTGTCTCCAGTGCCTGGTTCCCCATCGACGCTTTTCGGCAGCGTCAACAGGTCTGAATACAGATCTAGCGCCTCGAGGTCCGCCACTGTCGCTGTTCGGGAGGCGAGGGATCATATAGATCAGTCGACAGACGCAATAGAAAAGAAAAAGGATGCTCACTAGGAATCACGCATCTAGCATTGAGGCTGTCCAGCAGCGCCGAATAATGGACATCGTCGACAAACTAGTATAACATGGAAACGTAAGCAGGTGCCGCAATAAGGATAAATGATGCATACCTGGCCGCACGACCACCAAACGGCGTGGACTAACGGGCAGGGATGTTGGTCGGTCATATCTTCAGACCCCTCGGCCTGAGTAAATCCAGCATCGACTAGGACCCAGATTGTCCCATCCACGGAAATGGTGAAGTCGATCACAGGTTTTTGATGGCGCTGTGAGCCATCTCCAAATCTTTGTTGAGGCGGTCGCGCTCCGCAATAAGCTGTGTGCCGTTTCGTCAGTTAGAGTTTATCACTCAATAGCCGCACATACATGTTGCTCCCACTGTCTAAAGCGGGCCTCCTCGGCTTTGACTTGTTCCGTGAACCGCTTCCTCAGTTGTTCCTCTTCCTCCTTGAATTTGGGGTTATCGACCTTCTTGACCTTGGGCTCCCCAAACTTCCTCGTCTCCATTTGCTGTTGCCTGTAATTTTCGTAATGGAGCTCTTCAGTCGTCGAAATCAGGTCCAACATGTGTGTCCTGATAAGGAGCGAACGCAGCTTGCGGAAATCGCAGTGGTTCTCGTTCTCGACTTCTGCAACACCCCATAGGTATTCACGACCCTTGACGACGCGCCCGTCAAGAGTCTGGACATCCTCGGTCGAACCAATGATGGAAAACGGCATGGCGTCGGCAAGCATACGAGCATGCTCTGCAGCAGCCTCATCATCGTTCTCGATGGGGGGCTGGTAGATGCGGATTCCCTGAGCAACAATTACCTCACGAATGCGCTGCTTGAAGACAAAAAGGTCATTCTGGGTAAGAGTATCTGCCTTGGCGATAACGGGGATAAGATTGACACGAGTGCCAAGGCGTTTCATGATCTCGATATCAAGAGGTTTCAAACTATGTGTTGAATGAGTACAAGCTTACAAAATAGGGAGGTCGTCGGTGAATAAAACTCACGTATGTCCGGTAGGCCTGATGAAATATAGGCAGCAGTGAACCCGGAGGTCAGTCTTCTCCTCACGCTGGGGTTGCTGCTCCTGTCTCATGTATGCCTCGTGCTGGTCATCGATGAAATCAACAATTGGAGACCAAGAGTCACGGTTGTTGACATAATCGCCGAATCCTGGGGTGTCAATGACGCTGAGCTTGACCTTGAATTGCTTCTCTTCAAGCTCTGCCTTGATTATCTCGACCTCTGTCAATTTGTCCAGTTGTTTGTGGTGGCGCCTCGTGTAATTTTTGGCAGGGGACAACTCGGTGGTGAAGAGCGTGTTGACGAGGGTGGTCTTGCCCAAGCCAGATTCCCCTATAGGTAAAACGTTCAACGCGAGCTCGACTCGACAATACAATGAGACGCACCGACTACCATCATGGTGAAATGAGCACCGTGCTTGGCGACGATTTTGTGCCTCTGTTGAATAGCAGAGACTTGAACATCTATAGCAATGACTATGGAAATGAACACGAACCTGGTTAGGGAGGTTTGCGATACCAATGCCATCGGAAAGGGGAGCTGGAGAGGACATGGCTGTTTCTCGACAAGTCGCGACGCGAAGCAAACGACGAAAACAAACTCGCAAGTTTTCAAAGTCGTTGTTTGCCCTTGTTTGTTTGTACTTTACAATGCCAGCGACCACGTTGGTGCCAGGCTACAAACAAGTCGAGTCCTTTGGACCAGATAATATTATCTCGAGGACGAGGACGAGGTTTCATACGTCACGCTCGATTTAGGCGTGGTTGAGCCTACTCTGCTTCCGAGCACTTCCACGTACAGATTGATCGTGAGCACATGTCTAATTATCTATCGGACTGATGTGACATTGCACCAATCGTTCGGCAAGCCGATCATCCGGCTCGTCAGTCCCGGGACGTTTAGCGATTTTCGTCAGCTGAAACTCGACGAGGGCAGCAAGAACGTCGGGCAGGTCAAAGTGCCTGTCGTGTTGCCCAAGGCTGCGTACGTGACGTGGTTTTCCAATCGGGTCGTGCACGAGTTATGAGGCCCGTCGTGCTTGCGATTTATATACCATGCATTTTGCAAAACCTGATGTTCAATTTGTCCCGGGACGGACTCATGTCATCACTGGTTCCGAACGTTCTTTCAATCCCGTACTATGGTGGTACGCATTTGAGTACTTTTCCGACATGCCCGACAACCGCGTATACAACTCAATCGAGCAAGCTGGTCGGAGTCACACCAGGTGAGTTGGCATCATCGCTCCATCGAAAACTCCTTACCTCATGCTGTTGAATGTGGAAAACCCTCAAGTATAAGATATGTTTGCCGACTTTGCCGTCCACCCAGCCCGTTGGCGCGATTTTGCCGTATTAGTCTTCGGAGATCATACCGTGGACACACCCCCAAAACTGTCTTTCCCCCTCGTCGTCCGAGTCGGTGCTGATTTCTACGTGGCACCCGTGGGCATCAAGATCGCTTAGCAGCATTGGTACAATCCGGACATGCCCCATCGCTTATCCATGTCGCCGATGTAACTGGTTCACTAGGACGCTTTCGTGGCCTTCAACGACAAGAAACGCGTTGCTGGCGAGAAAACCATCAAGTCCGTCCGTCAACTACCCTGCATTGGCGTCTGAACGCTGGTGTTCACCTCGGACGAACTGAATGGCTTCCAGAATTCGTTCATCTATCTACTCCACCCTGACGGGGGAAAAGCTGTACTAAACGAGTCGCGGCTATGCGTGTAGTAAGTTCGACACGACAGACCGGATGCGCTCGCGGAACCTGATAGATCGTTAGAAAAGGTTGGACGTGAAATGTGGGGGTTCGTCCGAGTCAGGTTACTATGGTTAGGAAGTAGACGCGAGATTGGCGTTCGTTCACCCGAAGACGATGCTAGATCCCGCCTGGCTGGTTTTTGTCGACGTCCAAAAAC
>JBBPNU010000174.1:0-25078 GCA_038091055.1 Leccinum angustisporum
TGACTGCCACGGAAGAATCACAAAGAACGACCGTTGAAAACGTATCTCATAAACTGATAACGCACTCACTGTTTTTGGGGTTTCGGGCTTGATGATGATATCCCCTTTGACCGTCAAATTCTGAAAAGAGCCGCGCCCAGACGCGTAAAGCTGGGCCAGTAACCTTGGAAGGTCTCGCACCAAGTCTGAATCAATACAATATCAAGACCAGTGCGACCTTGCACGGTCGTCGATTCATGCATGCTCAGCACCGTATCCACCTGGTTATGTATCAAGAACACAAACGGAATGATTAGACTCTGCAGGAACGTAGTGATAGGTACAATAAGCCGCCACCATGCCAGACTGAGCGAGACCAGACCTTGGGTTCTTTTCCTGCACCGTATCTATCAACACAAACGTCCATACACATTTTTAGGTACGGGTCCTAACGTACAACAATGACATCATACCGACGAACACAAATATCTATAGTACACATCCGATGTAGGATACTATCACTCGCTTCGGAAACCTGAGGGCTAAAGCAGGAAGGGGAGTTTTGGGTTGGTACCCATGAAACGATGTAAAGCGTTGTAAGCGAAATCGTTCTGCTCTGGATCGAGTCCAGGCACCCTCTTACGCAGAATTTTCCTCAACATGATCTGGATTTTTTGTTGATGTTCAATGATCGCGTCGCGTCTGTTATTCGTGAAGTGATCGGTCGAATACTTATTGTTTCCCAGAACATCTGCCCACAGGTAGACGTGGATCTGGCAAGTTGTTAGATAGTAATTTAGACTTCTGAGTAACAAATTTGAATATTTACTTACCGCAGCAAGGACCCAAGTGGTCGAATGGAAGGTCACCGCGCTCAGCGGGCCCCAATCGTCGCCTCCTGTGTATGGATTCGTATACTGTTGTTGAATAAACAGGTAGCCGGGAGATCCGGGCTCGAAGTGGATGCTTTCGATAATGCTTTTCAACGAATGCCGCTCAAACCAGCACACCTATGCAGAAATTAGTTATCAGTACTGATGTATTCCTTGCCCACATACCTCCGTTCCTCCGCGATCGTTAGGGAGAAATTCGTGCCATAGATTGTACCCAGTAATCGGGCTCCAGGTAACCAAGCTGACAACGTAATCGACTTGTACACCTGACGTGGGTTTGTCGCTAGGGATAATCCCAGGGTGTTGCCACGGCTCGATATAGGACGGAAGCACCAGGTAGCGCACCGCTTCCACGGTGCGCTCATAGAATGCGTCTTGAGCATAAGAAATCTAGGGGCCGAACTTATAGTGAGCTTGTGCAATCATGTAGTCTATAGATTTACTTACATCTAGATTGAGACGCTCCATGAAGTGCGAGTCAGTGCGCTTGGAGGTCGTGTACGACTCGGTGCCGATATTGAAGGAGACTATGTGATGCATCAATATCAAAGACGAAGAACTAGTGAAGTAATCCCTTACTACCGATTTCTAAAATCTTGTTAGGATCTGTGATTTTGAGCGAATCCATTGAATCCCGGAGAAATATGTTCGCGAGCTTTTTTTTCATAGGTCGGACGTCGGTGGTACCGTGCCAGGTGTACAGGGCGACGAAGGCATCGCTTGCGACTTCATACCAGTTTGGTGCGTGTGTTTTGAGAGCGCGGAGCAGCGAACCTTAGGCTAAGCGTTAGCATAATATGAGAGCACGTATTGCGAAAGCTTACCACCGTATTCCTTAGTCAGAATATTTTCTCCGTCGATCGACACTAAAATGGGAGGGTAAAATGGACCTGTGGACGTTAAAAATTGTGTGGTGGTAAGTAAAAGTATCTTGAACGCGGGTGACTAGTAGCAAAGTGAACGCAATTTACTTATCCATACTTGATTGTCCGCGGAAGGGCCGTTAAGATTCAGGTTAGAAAATCTCAAGTTGTTATCCGGGTCATCCATTCCGAATGATTGAATCGAGGGGCTCGGACTTGAAATCAACGACTAGTTCTCGTTTTTATACCACTGGCATGCTAGATCACTAAGCGCGAACTTTCCTTCGAAGGTTCGATCGATCAAAGTATTTTTCTGGGGTTGTGCTCTTTTACATACTTACTATACGTACCTCGAACCAATTGAACGATGTTGGAACTTGAGCTAAAGGTGGATCGCATAATATTGCAGTGCGTTATCGTTGCGGAAGACGTCAGAATGTGATGAATTCCTGTGAATATGAACAGTGATCGATTCTGCCTTTCGCCGAAAAAGGCAGCGAAGTGATCAATTGATCACGGTGCAAGTGCCTTCCATACCAAGTGCCTTCCATACCGGGCGACTCCGAGTCGTGTTCTCTTACCTCCAGCCAATCGAACGGTGTCCACACGGTTGGAACTTGGAGCTATGACTATATGGCATAAGATCCAGTGCGTTATCTTGCGGAAGACGTCAGAAAGAATTTTTGGAAGCAGACTCTGAATATGGACAGCGGTCGATTCTGCCTTTCACCGAAAAAGGCAGCGACAAAGCAGTGATCACGGTGTCAGACTTCCAAACCGGGCGAAAATAAGAAATCGGGTGCTTCTTGATCAAGTCTCTCATGAATTATTGTATCGACTCGAAGCGGAGTAGTCATGATGGGTTGGAGACGAGATATAAACTTAGCCGCATTCAACTCACAAACCGGTTCAGCCGGGTTCAGATCGAGGGTCTATGTTTCCTATGAAATCAAAAGCCATCTACGTTCGGTTTTGAATAAGTTCGTAACGTTACTATGTTTAGTCACCGCAACTCCTCGCCATTTTGAAGATCGGTTGCCCCATCAGCTAATGTTACAATTACTTTAGTAACGGCACTTTCAGGCACTTTGACTACTCCAACAAGTAATGCCGGAAGATAAAGCACAGCCAATCATATCTCGAGTAAATCCTCGCAACCCAAGTCTTCGCCGTTGCGTCGTCTTCGTTGTCACCGTCCTCGTCCTCCGAGTCCCGTCGTCTTGTTGCCGTCCTCGCGTCCTTGTCAACAGTCGTCTTCGCGACGCGTCGGGTGTGCTGAAGTCTCCCTTGACAAACGTGACCTACTTCTCAAGACCCCGATTTGCGACGCGCTGATATCGAGCGTGTTGGAACGGTGCGAGTAGGGGAGGGGAGAGATTGAGCGGGGAGTCGGTGCAGCGCCGTGGACGATCGAGGTTGGCCGGCTGAGTGCCCCAAAGGTTTGCGGCAGGTCACTAGATACATCGGCGTGAAGAGCTATAAAGCACGTCAGTCATGGCTTTGCAAACACAAGCCAGTATTCTTACACTGGTCTCCTCACCCTCGACGAGTGCGTTGAGCGTTTTACCCGTGCGCCTGCTGGAACTTGTTCGAATATCCCAGATAAATTGATCAATTTTGAGGTAATCTCGAATGGATTGGCGGTCGGTCGTGTTTCGAGAGGTGGCGAGCTCGAGGGCGACATGGGCGAGGGTGACGGCGGTGACGACCGAGGGACTGAGAGAAAATCTCGCCGAGAATCTGTTAGCCTAGTAAAATTCGCACCCAGCGGCCGGTTTAATCATGAAGAGAAATGCGACGGAATGCTTCGCCTCAGCATTTCCTCTTTTGGACGGGCTGGTCACCAGACTACGGTTCATGTCCTCCACAAGGTCCAGGTAAGCCCCCCTTCGTCTTCGCGTGCACGCGCAAAGCCTTCTTCAACGTCGAAACGAAACGATGCGCTAGTGTTGAGCCGGAGCGGACAAGGGGGAGCAGGGCCTCCGCAAGGACGAAGCTAAGTGAAGTGCCTGAGACAGAGGAGGAAGAAGAAGGCGAGTCAACTTTAAGAGCTATGCAGGACGACAGGAGATCGGACCGTTCTACATTGTAGGTACGTATCGACATGTTCAAGTTTCACGCCTTGATTCTCATAGACTCCGTGGTCAGTCATTTTCGTAGATAGTCGTCCAAATGGCTCAGGAAAATCGAATATGATGGACGCGTTAACGACTCGGCGCGATGACGATGGTAAGTACGCCTTGTCGTCCTCGCTCTCACCTCTCCATCCCTCCCTCGCTCAATCACCCAATGCGACCTCGAGGACACGATGGCGACTGACGACGCAACAACGACGCTGCCGATGTATCGACACTTCGTCCTCGTCTCCGCTCTCGCATCCCCGCTATGACTCCATCCAATGCGACAGCATGGACGACGATGAGGCGACGGTAAGTATACCTCCTCCGAGTCGTCCTCGTCCTCACCTCGTCCTCACCTACCCTCCCTCGCGCGATAACCCAGCGCAACCATAAGGACACGACGGTGCTTGACGACGCAACAACGTCGCCGCTGCGTCGACACCTCGTCCCCGCGCTCACGTCCCCGCTCATCCAATGCGATAGCATGGTCGACGACAAGATGACAGTGAGTACGCCTCCTCGTCCTCGTCCTCACCTCATCCTCCTTCCCTGGTGCAACAACCCAGCGCGACCACGAGGACACTACAGCGACTGAGTCCCCCGCTCGCATCCCCCACTCTGACCTCATCCAACGCGACGACATCGATGATGATGAGACGGCGACGAGACGATGAGTAAGTACATCTCATCCTCGTCCTCGTCCTCACCCTCACTCTCCACTTCTCTCGCGCAACAATCCAGCGCGACGACGAGACGACGGTGAGTGGATCTCATCTTCGTCCTCGTCCTCACCTCCTCACCCTCCTCCCTCGCTCACTCGACAACCCAGCGCCATGACGCATCGATGGCGTAACGCCGACTGGCGACGAATTGACAAGACGACGATATGACGGTGAGAAATATCTCATCCTCGTCATCGCCCTCCTCGCCCTCCTCCCTCGCGCAACAACCTAATGCGACCATGCGTCAATGCGTCGACACGACACCGACGTAAAAACATCAAGATCGATGCGCCGCACGATCTGTAACTCTAACTCCGAGTCTAACGAAAGCACAGAGGTCTATGATGGGATGTGTGATGTGGTTTGGTTCGTACGGGTGAGTGGGACCGTACCTAACCGCGCGAAGAGATCGATCGATCTGACCCAAGCCAATGGATCCGAGTGGGAGTGCCAGCAGGCGAGTATCGTAAAAGTGACTCGCACAGGAAGTGCGTTTCGATCAATGTGTGTTAGTGCGGCATGCACAACATCCGGAGACTCATCACAAATTGTCCTCAATGACTCACGAAACCTCACCGATGGGTTTAAGATGTTTGAAATCGCCACCAGCCGAGATTCGGACTGAAGGCGTTCGGAGTTAATCATGTTGATAGCATTGCCTCGAAATCCTCCATTGATCACTGGTATACAAAAGTTCACAAGCAATATACGATGTAGCGTCGCACGAGAACTAAAAAAAAATCGACGGCAAAAGAAGCACCCCAGACCACAAATGTAAGTGTGCTAATATTATTTCTAATACATTATGCACCGGCGCAGCGGTGCCAGCGTGTTATCATATTCCCTTCAGATGTCAGTCTTCGTGAACTTCATGGACAACAGACGTTCGAAACCGGGATTTCTGTATTACATAATGGGTCTCTCTGTCGCTTGGCGTCTATGATACTATCCCGTACAGTGACTTCGGCAGTCATGCTGGTTCGGCAGTCACACATAGTCACACCACCAGAAAGGCACATGTTACGCGGCAACCGTGACGATTCAGCGTGACAACAACTGTTTTTACATCTTCCTCATTTCTGCTTCGTTTGAACCCGTTTGAGCTCGGAAACCTTCAGAATACATAGTATATCTAATGTAGCAGTTTGGATGATGAGAAATGTGTGCATAATTGTGTGTTCTATGGAAGTGCCGAACCAGCATGACTGCCGAAGTCACTGTACGGGATAGTACTTGAACGTAAATAATAACCGGTTAGTTTTTAGCACCCATAACGTTTGACACACTCTTGTAAGTACGTACGTACTCTCCTCCTCCAATCAGATCTCTCAGATCTCGTGTGGAAAAGGAAGTCAAGGGTCTTAGTAGATAATGAGGCTAGTGGATGAGATCAGTGGCAGAACGCCCAGAGCCGAGCGAGTTGAGCAGTTTTTCATACTATCACGTACCAAGGTCTGAGCCACCCCCACTAATTGGCCGGTTTGTGAAAACGACCACTGAGTGACTACTTCTCTCACAACAACTGTTCCCCTCAATCCTGCCTCATCTAAGACACGTTCTGAAGCCACGCGAAGTTGAATGGTATCAATCCAGTCAATGCCAGACGGCCATGCCGAGTACTGCCGCAGCGGAGTATGCTCGACGGACGTTGATTCGTTCAACTCCGTCTGTGTCCCTGTCGTGAGCGGAGATACAAATTGTGCATATGACAACGCATTACTTCATGTGACACTTGTGACGGCCAACTATTGGCACGGCGGCAGAAGCTGCCCGGCTCGACTTCCTTGCTTCTCCGGCAAGATATGACACGGGCCCTGGTATACATGGCCGGCCGCATCGGAACTTTCAAGGCGGAGTGTTTTGTGCCGTCAGTGTCCTACATAGCTAGCCGCTCTTGTCAGCCAGGGTTCAAATTACACTGCGGGTTTTACAACTCGAAGGTCACCTTTTTGGAGTTTCTGGCACAGCGCGTGAACTTGAAATCTCTCATGTCCGACTAGAAGTTACCTTCGTATTATCGGTTCCTTTTTCTTCGGTACCCGTACTGCTGTCGGACTGATTCACTTGATTACCCAGCGCGAAATTCGAATCACTAAGTTACTTATGTGGCACAAACAATAGCTACCATTAGCGATAATCGATAAGCGACGGTAGCTGTCGGACCACTTGCACAACCAATCCTCATATTGCGGCATTATAGTGGCCGGCCCGGATCAAGCAATGAGACCTTCCTGGGCCAGTGGGCTTAGCGTTGAGATCTCTCATGGAGAGATCTTAACGCTACACTGGATGGGGTGATATTCCGAAGTTTGAAGCAGGTTAGCATTTTCCCGGCTTCGCTCGTTCACTGGGCCTAACGGTTTACTGCGACACACACTCGTCGTCGTATTCGTGGCAAGATGATCGCGCTGTCCTGTTCCTTATGCTCGCTAATTCCCCAACATCTGTCACAAAGAAGTTGGGGGCTGAACACATGTTACTACTGCATACGCCTCGCCAATTTCGTCCTCGGGCTTCCGGTTCTACGCATCGTGGGCACTGTGATAGGCCTCATTCTGCTTGTCAACATTCGTTCTTTTCCTCTGGTTTGGCATCGTAAGCCTTGTTTTTCTATTTTCGGAATGTGCTCACAATGAATGTCTACAGTCAGAGTCATGCTGCCGCTTGGAATCCTGCGATTGAGATACCCCATCCTGTCTCTCTACCACATAATCACGCTGCAACCTTCGCTCACTCGACACCGAGCCGTGATCGATCAGCTCGAGTCCCTATGTCCCGTCGGTACCAACCCGTTCGAGTTCAGTGCTACGGTCAGTTCTTGGGCAAGTGAGTATTCGGTTCGTGCGATGAATGATATCCCTCTGGTTTCAAGTATTGATACTCAATCATGATACTCAAGGTCCCGATGAAACTGACTGGTTCGGTCATGTTAGCAACTCCAATTATGCAAAGGTTCGTCGGACATCGGGACATGCCTCCTCGAGTTCGTCTAACGGGACGTATTAGACTCGCGATGTTGCTTTTTCGAAATTTGTTGCGGCGTTGCCGACCTTTGTGAATGCTGGCGGACGGGTTGCTTTGAGCTGTCAGCCTTCTTTGTTCGACTTCGTCGTGTCTCCCGGTTACTAACACAAAGGGCTGTACAACAGCTACGCACTATCGCTTTCTTCGTGAAATTCCTCGCTTCGCTAGGTACGAGGTTAATTTGTCAATTGGGGCGTGGGACGACAAATGGGTGAGTTTCTCACTTTCTTGGATCTGCGTTGTTACTGACCCGTCTTCGGAGCTATATCTAGTGTGCCGATTTACGACACCTTTGCGGGATGCCTCGTCTAATACAAAATTAGGAGATCCGGCGACCGGCTTCGACCCGTGTTTGACGCGTCTGGGAAGATCCACGACAACTGGCCAGTCGGAGTCAAGTCATTCGTGCAATACCAGCGATAACGACGGCGCCAGCACCCCCCGATTCAGCTATGTGGAATCTCCACTGGCAACTGGGAAGGCAGCTTTCCAGACTCTCAATTGCTTGGCCGTATCTCGCGTATGTTTTAAGCTCGGCCGCATCACTGTCCCACCCGCGATCGTGTTGTCCTGCGAGGGGTTCTCCAAACCGCCTATAGTTGGTTCGTATTCACAGCGGTTGCCTCCTCCTCACTGGGTCCATCCACACGCTCTGCGCAGCGCTTCGGAGAGTCTGGACGCGTATAAGCGTTTTTTGAAAGGCGGCTGGAGGGACGTACCAGAAGGGGATGAATGGTGGATTGAAGCACTGAGTGGTTCTATTGAGGAACAGCGTCGGGCCAACTTGGCCAGTTTTCAGGCCATGGATCGTGCAATGGTTGGCTGCATGGGCCTTGAGTAGCCACGGAGCCACAGATAGACTATGCCGCGAACAAAGTTCCGCTTTGTTCGACACTCAACGCACCATGCATGCAGCTGTTCATCATGATTTACTTTTTCACAAGGGGTCAGAAGTAGAGGTCACTAGATAGATATTCATACTCGGATGGGACGATTAGACAAAAAATAAATTCGGGGAGTATGGTGTAGAATAAATTCGGGGAGTATGGTGTAGAAATCTCAGTACATCCAAAGTACTACTAGATGATATCACTTCTGTTGATCGAGATTTTACTGGGAAGTAGGTGGTCTCGCCTTCCATAGCACATCATCCATCACCTCATCTTTTATGGTACATAAGTCAGGCCCATGCCTCCCGCCCATCCTTAAAGTGCTCCCCGACCGCCTTGCACATAAACTACTGTACTATAGCACGCCAGGAATAATCCGATATCTTACTCTTTGCATATCTCTCCCACTCCTCTCGAAAGTGTTCCCGCAGGAATGCATCCTCGCGGCGACTCCGATCAAAAGACAGCACCCATGCCAGCACACTCAGCCCCGCCCATACACCACCGAGGAGCATTCCCGGTGACGTCCCGAGCCAGCCGCACTCGCGCATGAACGAGCCTGGGCTGCCGAGTACGAACGACAAGCCCAGCGTGCTCAATGCCCAAGCCAGATAGCTCGGGTGCCGCACGATCGTGTATGGTCCCGTCGTCACGAGCTTGTGGTTCTTGCGCAAGGACAATTCATATGTAAAGTGGCGTCCCAAGGTGCGGAAACACCAGAGGCGCCCAAGGCTGCCAACAGTGGTGAGGATAGACCCGACTAGGAAATAACGATTGATCTGCGTTGTGGGGAGTTGGCCCGAAATGATCAGTCGGGAGAGCACTTCGGATGAGAATGCAGAAGGGTATCTGGCCGCAAGCAAGACGGCCACCTCAGCAACGCAAGGAAGGGATGCGGTCACCTAAGTAACGGAATTTAAGATGATCGACTTCTGCTTCATCACAACGCAATGTGTGATCTTACCCTGTATAGGACCGGGACAACGACTGGAATTGCACGCTCGTAAAAGGCTCCACGTACACGCTCAGACTCGTCGGCAGGGGGGTTGGGTGGAATCAAGGATGAGTTAAAGAGCAACACAGATGGGAGGAGAAGGAGGACTTTGGAGAGTGACATGCTCACCGCAAGGAAGCGCGAGATGAGTGATTTCAAACATGTACATGTCTGGACTCTTTTTTATATAACTGTGACCACTCCATATACGTGATGCTACGCGAGAACGCGGATGGCATCCCGAATGTACTTACAATGTATTCATAGATCAGGCAGCCGAGTTTGGGGGGTTGGGAAGAGGAAGCTGATGGAGGGCCGGACCGGCAACTTGAAGAATATAATCATTACTTACGTGTGATACCATGACCTTGTAAGCAAGGGCGCCATCATTTCGCCGTGAGAGTATGTTTGCAGTGGACTAGAATGGAGCTTTGATCAGAGATTGAAAGTTAAATTGTACTTTGGTACCGGTCGAGTGTGGTGTTCTGAATTTATGATACGTTGCTCACTAGTCAGTGCTTGTGATATGGTTCTTGTCCTCTGAGGACACACGATCAAGCAAGTCGTCGAAGAATCAACTGTGTGTTCTGCAAAATTGTTTATCACGGTTGATTCGTTTCAGTAGAAAGGCAATCAACGAAACTTTACGTATGTACTTGCTTGTACAAGACGGATCATCTTGACTCTGATTTGAATCCACTAAGCTCATGATAGTGACCTTTCGAGAATTATGGACAAGGGTGAGCCTGTGCGTAAGCTCCGAGACGGAGTACTTACGATGTTTCTGATCAATGTTGGCAGACATACCTAAAGGAAGATGCAACAAAGATCCGAAAGGCATGTCACTCAGATCTGGGCGCCACAGGCAGTGATCTAAAAATTACACCATTCAAAGATGTCAATGGCGCTACGTGTACGAATTTGAACAGGGCGCTAGAACCTTGTTCCCCTATGGGAGATGTGAGGTTGCTTATTGGCAGGTTTGTTATGGTACAGTTCGTGTTGCTGCAGCCAGCACCAGATAACCGCTACACGGAACCGACCCGCTCTCGAATTCATTTGAGAAAATGTATCACCAGCACAATCCAATATGCAAAGGATATCATCCCGGCGCTGCATGAATGAGCTCGGGCCGGTGATCGATCGCGCTCAGGGAGCTCGGGGACCACACGATCGAATCGCATAGGGTCCCGTCATCACTGGTGTGTAGTCTGTACGGTGCACGACGGCTCCGCAGTGTGCGGAAGTGCCACAGGCACGCGGTGGCGAGCATGGACCCAGATAAAATGCAAAAAATGACGCTGTGAAGTTAGTCAGACAGGAGTAAGTACCTTGGCAGATCGGGAGCGAGGGGCGGCGGATATGACACCCCTCAGCGGTGCAAGGAAGGGAGAATGTAGACGTCTCGTGAACACCCTGACACTGTCTGTTGGCCAGGTTGCTGAATTTGGGTGATCCGGAGCAAGGTACAGAGCACCGAGGGTCCGCAGACCTGACTCCACACAAGTTGTTGAGATAAACGGGTTGTTAGCACAAGTTGAAGGCGACAAGTGACTAAATCGTTCCCACGCTCTGGTAGCCCCAGCGTCTGATTCTATCATCTTGTCCACACTAAAGGGAGACCTGCGCGTGAATGAGTGAACGAACAGTCGTAGGGTCTACATCACAGTTATAGACGACGACGACATGTCTTCTCTTTCTCTTTCTGCTGCAATCTGTTGCTAAACTCAAAATTCATTGCCCAGCTTCAATCCACATCTACCCTACTCTTGCTTCACGAACGCTCTGAACCAATCCCGTCCAGCCTCGAACACTACCTTCGCAGCCTCAACTCCATCGATCGGGTGAGTCTCCTTCGGAAACACCAACAACTCCACAACTGCCCCGCCACTCTTCCCCTTGAGCACGTGATAATACCGCCTTCCCTGCGCCGGCGGGACGCGCAGGTCATCCTCGCCAAGTAGCACCAGCACCGGGATCTTGACGTGGTCGACGTGCGCGATCGGCGAGGCCTGGTAGAGCGTGCCGAAGGTCTCTGGGGTAACGTGCGCACCCGGTCCAAAGGCGTGCTCAAACCCAAACTCGCGGAACGCCCAGTCGGAAATGTCTGAGGTGCAGAGTTCACCCGCCGAGATGACGGGATTGCGAAAATCGCTGCGGAGAAGGTGTCTGGGTATTGACCTATCACTCTATATAGATATTGATATTTCATCGCTGGTGCGTTAGATTCGACTGACGGACTGACGGATGAGAAGGTAATCACGAGAGACTTACGATGTGCAGTCAGGAAACCGCCGTGGCTCCCGCCGAGAACAATCTGTCGTCCTGATTCTGACAGCCCGAGACGGATCAATTCTTCGACCGTCGCAAAACAGTCCGCTACGTCAAGCGACCCGCATTTCCCGATGAGTTCTTGGATACATTTCTCTCCGAATCCTGTAGATCCGGTGTAATTCGGAAGTGATATGGTATCTGCAGCTCTGGCTTAAAACGGTGACAGGGATGGATCTGTCACGGTCTCGGACTTACAGCCTTCGAGCGCGTAGGCGAGCACGCCCGGCGTGAAGGACGCGACACTGGATGCGTGTGGTCCTCCATGTATAAATGTCAAGCAGACAGGTTTTCCACCAGGTCCTTTCCCCGAGTCTTTGGACCGAATGACAATGGTTTCGACTGGATATCTGTTCGGAATGGGTATGATACTTGCTTCGAGGCGAGAAATGACTTCCTGTACTGCAAATGACATCAGGGACGTCCTCATTCTCTCGAATATATACATACGTTTTTCAGAAACTGAGGGTCTGTCAAGAACTGTAATGAATGGGGAGAGGTCGTCGGTTTTGAAAGTTAGAAGAACTGTTTCGGGTGGAGATGTTGGCGTGCTGCGAGAACATATCACCAGGCACCCTCCGTCGGTCGCGAGCAAATTCCAGCTGTACAGTTTTGAGCCTTCCGAGTGAGGCCCGTCGGGCGTAACATCGGTTACAGCACCGGTCTCCACATCAATTGAAAGCAATGTGGGACGAGACCGCCAAAGCGACTGTACCACAACATATGTCTTATCGCCGAGTCGAAGGAATGGACTATCGGCCAAGTTGCACTCGGTGTACAAGCCTGGGAACTCGTCAGGCGATGGATTGTATACCGCTTCTACGAGGATCCTGTCTCCCGCTGACCCCTTCAGATCGCGGGCGTGTAGGGATACTGTGGACGCGTGGGGGCCGCCTAGGGGATTGGACAGCCAGAACAGGGTCGCCGGAATGCCATTCTTGTCGAACAGGACGCGAGGCGAACGACAACAGCGCCCTGGCGTCTCAATTCTAACGGATGGACAAGTTGTGGTCGTGGCTGTTTCCGAAATTTCACCTGGGATGTTGATTTCCCAGATGCTGGAGGCCCGATTGAAACAACCCTTGATGCCCAACAGCTTTCCGTCGGCAGTCTGCTCGTATCCGGTAGCATATAGCCGTGTCTCGCTGACAAACGTCGCCTGGCCAAACACAACAGGAACGTTGAAGGGCTGGCCAGGTAGTATCAGAGCTGTGACGGAGGCTGCCAACGTGTTGTTCGAGTCGCTTTCAGCATGCGCCGCTTCGTTTTGGGATTTCCAGCGAAACACGAAAAGAGTGGGACGTTTCCTAGTGTACAACTGTTCACCGAAATTGGGAATGAAGCGGAACTTGGGGTACGGATCGTCGTTCTGTTCTGTAGTGGTCTCGGGGTTCGCTTCGGCGGTGTACACCAGCGCGGTTTCTGACGGAGCGAACGAGAACGATTTGAAGTAATCTAAAGCGGGTGGGTGAGCACTCGAGCCCGAAAATCTACAAATGCCATACCATCAGTATGGAACGATCCGTGAAGTTTGGTAACCTCGAGCGATGCTTCGAGCTGAGCGCCCGACCAGACCTCCACGTAGCGTTTCTTGGTTCCCTGAGCATCGGAGACTTCTCTGAGGATTGCATGACGTCTCTCAGACGGGGCAGGGAGGAACGCCAAGATCTCGGATGGATCGTGGATGATTGTTGGGGGAACTACCAGCCCGCCGATGGGCGAATCGGGACCACCTAGAGTGAATGTTTTCGTGATTGATCGCTTCACGTTCCGTTCGTGATCACGAGCCGAATAAGCCACACGCGCGACTGTAAAAGTCGATGGGATGTAAGGATCCTTGGTGCGTGGAAGATGGGTTCTTACTGACCTGCAAAGTCGGATTTAGACGTCGCGATGCTGGTAAACTTGGCGGATGTTGGTACGGGAAGCCCTGCGAGCTCTCTGTAGAAGTGGGACGAACCACTGTAGTGGAGAGTCGATTTAGACATTGGTGGTTACTGTAATTGGAGTGTCAGTAAGTAAGTACTACTGATATGATTTCCACACGACGATCTCTCGTCGAGGACTGAATCTCACCGTCACTAGTACTGGGCATCTAGTAATTCGTCCGTGACATTTTCAGCAACTTTTCGGCTCGGAGACGGCGGGTGGAACAGCACGCTCCCGGCGGCTCCGCTAAAACGGCGGTAAGTCGGTAACTGCCGTGATCTCCGATTCATTGTACTTAATAGCCTCAGAGTTCAATTGATTTGCCTTACAACTTTTTTTTGTAAAGTTTCATCACAATTTCACTAATTCGTCGCCTAGCTGCAGGCTGCGCGGCCCTAGTAGTAACTACTAGTATACACCAGGAATCATCCGATGTCGCACCCGCCGCGAATACTTGTCCCACTCCTCCTGAAAGCACCCCCGCAGGAACGCATCCTCCCTCCGACACCGAGCGCCAAAAAACACCCACACCAGCACGTTCTGCACAGCCCACGCACCAGCGACGACAGTTCCGAACGTCGTCCCATTGAGCCAGCCGCAGCGCTGCACGAACGAACCAGGGCTGGCGACAACAAGAATCATGCCGAGCATGCCTAGCGTGGCACTCAGGTAGCTCGGGTGCCGCACGATCGCGTACGGCCCTGTTGTAACGAGCGCGTGGTCCTTGCGAACGGCCAGCGCGTACGTGAAGTGGCGCCCTAGGACACGGAAGCACCACAGTCGTCCGAGGCCGCCGATCGAGACGAGGACGGTGCCAGCCATGAAGAAACGATCGAGGCGCGTGCTGGGGAGTTGGTGGTCCGGGAGGACGAGTCGGGAGAGTACCTCTGAGGAGAGAACAGAGGGGTAATGCGTAGCAAGCAAAACGGCCAGCTCGGCAATGCAAGGAATGGTTGCAGACCACTAATGAATGGCGTCACAGTGATCAACTCGTGTTTGCATACATTATGATCCACGGCGGGAATAAATCATACCCTTATCAAGATTGGGAGGAGCGTTGGGCATATACGCTCATATGAGGGTCCCTGCACGCGTTCGGACTCATTGGGAGGGGGGGTTGTGGACATGAAAGACACGTTGAAGAGCCACACAGACGAAAGGAGAACAAGGATCTTGGAGAGCGACATTACTGGCTGCGGGCGAACACGATGCAGATCAGTGGGAATGGATTCCGAGCATATGCATGCTGAGAATTTATATGCGGTTGTTCCATACAGGCAATGGTTGCAAAAATGCAGGCCAGCTTGTCATCATGATAGGAAAACTTGTCCAAGTAAGGTTAATTTGACGGTGGCGGTCAGGGATGGCTCCACCCTTGCACGCTAAAATGAAATGGAACAGGGTGGAGCTTTCGTCCTCATCCCCAAAAGGTCGGTTGGGACATTGCATTTGTCCTGTAACTCCTTGTTGTCATACGGCATGGAGAGGTTAGCAGTTTGGTGCTTTATTTTGCTAAATCACAGACGCCGGCAGATACATGTTGTCCCAAGTGATTTCTGTACTCATCAATGGAACTCTGACAACGAAAGTGTCGAACGTAGAGGGATGTTAGTCTCCCGTAGGCAATAATGCAATAGATCCGATGCGATCCATCACTGGCAGATGCGGCATGATGATGATCAGTGTATGTAGCCTTGAATGTTCCTCACAAAGATGACATCATTCCATTCATTGTTCCTAGCAACAGACGGAAGCGCACCACTGATAAACAATTGAACTAGATCATTTGAGTCGACGTCGCGGCGCCACCATAATTCAGCTTGACGACTTAGTATCGGCTGGCAGTGACTCACCTCCGGGTCTCTACGAAGCTAGACCGCTCGTGGTATCCTGAGCGCTCACGGCAGAGACGCGCCAACAGCAGACGAAGATACCCAGGAGTGGCCACTTCGTCGAAAGAAGAAAGGATTCGTCCCTGGCAGTGGCAGCTTGCCGCCGGCTTAGAACACGCGATGCACACGTGTCCTTTGTATGCAGACGATCACAAATAAATATATCAGAGACGGAAGGATATTACATATCTTTGGCGTTTCAATTTCGTGTGACCTCAATATTCCCACTGGAGAAGTATCCAACAAACGAAACCGTCCACTCGTACACCTACAAACCCCCTCCCACATACACACCCCCTTACCTAGTATACCCCGTGAACCAACCGATACTTCACCCGTTTCGCATACCTCTCCCACTTTTCCCGAAAATGCTCCCGCAAAAACCCATCTTCTTGCCAGCTCCGGACATAACACATCACCCCTGTCACCACGCTTTGCATCGCCCACACGCAAATGATCAGTCTCCCTGGCGCGGTTCCGAGCCAACCACACCGCCGCGCAAACGACCCCGGTCCGCCAATCACGAGTGACATTCCGAACGTGCAGAGTGCCCCACACAGGTAGCCTGGGTGTCGTACGATTGCATACGGTCCCGTCGTCACGAGTGCGTGGTCCTTGCGCACCGCGAGCTCGTGCGTAAACTGGCGTCCCAGCGCACGGAAGCACCACAGACGTCCGAGAGCGCCGATGACGACGAAGACACATCCGGTGAGAAAGTAAGGGTCGACGCGCGAGCTGGGGAGGCGGTGACCCGGGAGGACTAGATGAGAGAGCAAACCGGATGAGAACGGGAAGGGGTGGCGAGTGGCGAACAGAACGACTAGCTCGGCGATGCAAGGAATGGATGCGGACGCCTGGTAACGAAGCCATCGGTTAGCGCTTGTTGACATCGCAAACTGAGAGAATTCGTGATAAGCACTAAGTCATACCCTGTGCAAGATCGGGTAGAGCGTCGGGAGTATATGCTCATGAAAGGATCTGTTTACACGCTCGGATTTGTCTGGAGGGGGATTTGGGGCCATGAAGGATACGTTGAAGAGCCACCCTGACAGGAACAGGATGATGAACTTGGAGAGTGACATGCTCGCCACAGGTAAATATGATGCGGATGAAGGAGATAGACTTGAAGCGATCGCAGCTCCGGAGATTTTATGTGTGGCCACTCCATACACGTGATGGTTGCAACACTGTGTAAATGTCGGGAACGTCCTTTGTCGTGCCCGGAACACCCGAGTTTGGCGGGATTGTGGGGCAAGAGGCACAGCCGGCGCCCTTGTCCGGCTATGCAACAGCAACAATCATCCGAGTTGCACCGATTGGCGAGAATGTTGACTCCCACCTTTTTGCGAGAGTGCGCACATCTGAAAGGAATGGAACGGACTTCATGTTGCGTGAAGTGCATCGAAGGGCCCTGGGTCGTCCTTCATTTCCCGCGCGCTTTTGAGACGTTTGCCGCTGACCAGGCATGTGGTTTGTTTCAGCGAGTCCGCATACCTCCCGGAGATATGTACATCATTACAAGCAATGTGGGGCCGGCTGCAGCGATGAAAGAGTCGAAGCGAAAAGAAGGAAGGGAAACAGGATATATAAGTATGAAAATGAATGTTGTCTACTAGAGTTTCCCGCCCAGCGAAACCTACCTGTCACCGGGATAAGTATTTCCAAAATCAGACAATGTTCCTATCTTGAAGCGGCTTATTCGGTCCGACACTGGAAGCCGCCTCCCACAGGCAAGGCCTAATTCAAACCTGCACGGTGATAAGAGCTCAAGGAATGTGTGGAAGCAGTAGGGCTTGTAAGATAGATGTATACGGCAGAGTTTCGACTCGTTGGACGACTAACCCTGGCCCCAGGGATTTTCCAAGTTATAGGTTTGCTGCGTGCGTTTATTAGAACTGCTTCAAGTCTTGCGAACCACACTCGTAGTCACTGAATCACGAGGTGAAAAGTAACCCAACTACAGAGTGTTCGGCAACGCGGTTGTCCAGCATCTGCATTTCAATCTTTACCCTTCAGTCTGAAGACGTCTCAGCTGACAGTGGTGAATTGCGCTCAATACTCATCTCAGTTCACTTCCGTTGTGATCGAATTCATCACGAACAAGCAGCTGGGAACACGTTCCAGTATGAGCGAAGCGTCAGCCATGATATACATATACTATGTAAAGTGACATACATGTCGCGTTCGTCCATCATACACATTACAGGGGGATGGTCATCCTCTCGAATGCCTTTTTCCCGCTCAAAATTCTCTCCTCTTTGTACCTCTGACAAAAGCGTTGAAATCCGGCGGGGTTCAGTAGGCGTGAAGGAGATACGCCGTCGAGGAACCTGCCGACGAGGAGGTCGACATACATCAATGCCGTTTCGACGGCTTCCAACGAGAGCGACTTCCCGTCTTGACGCATGACGGTCACCTAATGGTCAAACGGCGTTCGAGGTCGGTCGATTCTACACCAAGCTGCGGCACGAGACATGAAAGATATACATACCGTGCCTATGCATCCGGCTCTCTGGAACCTAAAGGACGTCAGTAGGTCAACAATGAGAGGTTGCGAGTCGAGCTCACTTTCCCTCAGGGTGGCCGGTGCTTGGATTCGTCATCAGGTGCGCCGCCATCTGGTTATCTAGTCCGTGGTCACGTCTCGTGATCACCTCGGAGGCAGGAATGTCGTCGGCGAGGTGTCGAAAGAGGACGAGAGGAAAGCCGACTTGGTGGAAGAGCGGGCAGATGAGGCCCTGGGTGTGTATTGCGTGAGACGGACCGATTATGGCGTGCTCGAACACGCGGGCGCCTCGCGCTCGGTCAGCGTTGCAAGGAATAAGGACGCCCAGGATTTGTTGAGGTGGGACAACACTAGCACCGAGCTCTTGACGTGGTGCTGGCGTGCAGTTGGTCTTGTGGTATTGCCAGTCAGATGATTGGCACTCGTTGGACTGTGGGTCGAGCAAAAAAAAACAGTTGGCCGATTAGTAGTAGTATGCACGTCAGAAGCAGACTCGGGCATACGCAGTAGATGGTGACTTTGCACCGAGAACAACGCATGAAAGAGTTCCGTTCGCCTTCGTTGGCACATCGAGAACACCTCACGCTCGTCCTGTATGGCATCGCGAAGATCGAAAGAGCAACAAGCGAGACGGTGACGGATTCTCTCAGGGGCACATGTTCAAGGTTCAAGTTGGGGGCCACCAGATACCTTGCTTGCCAAATATGGTACACTTGCGCCAAGTCCGAGAGCTCTTTAGCTAATCAATCCCCACGAAACACTTTTGCTGAGAAAACCCTCGGAGATGGCCAACACCTGATTGGAAGCAGGTGAGTAACGATACACGGAAACTAAATACTGGGAGAGTTACGATCCCTCGATCGTAAAAATGGGTGCAGAGTGATTTCCTGACCGAGTGACGTCCATCGTTGTTGCACATACGGCGACTCAGTGGCGTGGCCCATTGCGAAAAAAAACTTGATAAGAACACTGGAAGAGATTCAGATACCAAATATTTCCGATGAGTGCACGGTGGATTCGAAGCTTTGAAGTTTGAAGTCTCGGTGTCGCCGCATTCAGTCCATTGTAGTAAGTACCGAGAAGTTTTAACACAACACCCCATCTTACATAAATCTGATAATCGAAGCAAAGTCTTAAGCGAGGCGTAAGTAAACATCTGTCCTGAACTCGGGATCTTCCGCTCACAAAAACACCAAGATACCGGTCATCGGGGCATTTGGAACTATAGAACTCATTAAGCTTGCCAAGTTTACCTTGGCTTCGAATCGGACACCCCAAACTGGTTGGGGCCCGAAGTCCTTCGATGCCACTACTATGTCAGTCGGTGCGGAGATATGATCAAGAAATGATCGTGTCTGAAATTCATGGCCGGCGAATTCTTCGTTTCCCACTCCCATGGGTGTTCCGGAACAAAGATAAGCTGCCGTTCTTCCTGACTTCTTCCCCACTTTCGAGCTCGCGACTCTCTTTCGCTGCTTCTTCGCATCCGTGAACCGTCATGGAGACTAAAGGCGCGCTCGACATCGATCTTGCTGCTCGCGAAGGGCTCCAAAAGCTCGGCTATGCTCAAGAAATGACGAGGGTACGTGTCACCGAGTCGTCTCAAGACTCAATGGGACAAGTTGACAATCTTTTCATTTTCATTTCAGACCCGTGGCTTGTTCCACATTCTTTTCAGTAAGCCCTACCATACCTCTCATGTTTTGTTGACGTGTTCATCATTGTTGTCGTTCCTCGCGTGCAGTGACGCTAGGTTCGTCTCACGTTTCAATGGGTCTTGTATAGGTGCTGACGCGTTGGAAATCGCAGCTATCATGGCAGTCCGTGAGTCGCGCCAGTAGTCCGTATGTTCGCGCCGTATTGACAAGAAATCCAGCTTACGGCCTGGCTGCCCCGTTTTCCACGTCCCTCGCTGGTGGTGGTCCGGCAGTCATCCTCTGGGGGTTAGCTGTTCCGACTCTGGTCCGTCTGCAGTGGAAAAGCACACTGACGCTCGTTGCCCCAGATGGGTTCTTGTCTCTTTCCTAACTCAGACGCTTGCGCTCTCCCTGGCCGAAATCTGCTCCAAATACCCAACTTCGGCCGGTGCATACTATTGGTGCTATCGATTGGCTCCGCCCCGTTACAAGCTTATCTTCTCCTGGATCAACGGATGGCTCAACCTGGTCGGCAACTGGACTGTCACGCTGAGCGTTACGTTTGGTATTCCACTCCTACCCTTTATGAAATCGTATACTCACCTTGTACGTTTTGCAAAGGGACGGCTCAACTGATCGTCGCAGGCGCAGGGATATACCATCCTGAATGGATAGTGACTCCATGGCAAACATGTATGTTTCCTGGTAGAAAGTCGAGTTCCTCACTCATCCTATACCAGATCTGATCTTCTTGGCTGTCACCGCTTTTTCATGCGCATTTTGCTTGTTCTTCAACAAATATCTGCCAAGCATCGACGTACGTAGCGCTTCGAGTTTGTCATCATGTACATTCGCAGACGTGTGTGGTAGATTGCTTGCGCGTGTTGGACTGCCCTTGGCATCATAGGTAGGGACGTTAGTTGCCTCATTTTTTTACTATCTTACCCGTTGATGATAGTCATCCTCATATGTGTATCTGCGAAGGCGGCCGCGGGTCGCCACTCGGCATCATTCGCGTTGAGTGCGTTCGAGCCTGCTTCTGGTTGGACACCTGGCTGGTCCTTCTTCATTGGTCTACTCCCGGTAAGCAACCATCCATTGTTTGCATATGAAACAAGTTTAAGCATGGAACTTTGATTTTTAGCCTGGTACGTTGATTTCCTGTTCGGTATGTTTGACTCATTTTCCTGCTACCCAGCCTATACGTACTCTGCGATCGGTATGAGTAAGTGATTGAATCATGCCCTTTTGTCATGGTCTGAGTATGCTTGCATAGTCACAAGCATGGCCGAAGAGGTGCACAATCCTTCCGAAATCCTCCCGAGAGCCATTTCGTTGTCGGTACCGATCGGAGCCATCTGGGGTATTATCTTTCTCCTCCCGATCCTCTTCACGCTGCCCGATATCGGTACGCTATTGGCAGGTGCGTCTTAACGATGGAGTTGTACTTCCAAGTTTTGCTAAGCCCATGCATGGATGTTCAGTTAGTTCCGGTCAACCTGTTGGTGTCATGTTCACGTTGATCATGGGTTCGAACGCTGGTGGTTTTGGACTGGTATGTGCTATATCGATCAACAGCAACACCCATCGCTGAATCTTTCTTTTCAGTGGTTCATCAGTATGTCTTCACTCCTTTGAAAATAACAACCATCGGAACTGAGTCACCCAACAGTCTTTGGCGTAGGCATGTTCTGTGCCATCTCGATCTCTTGCGCAGCCTCGCGCGCCACCTGGGCGTTTGCACGCGACAAGGCGATCCCCTTTTACTCTATCTTCTCGCGCGTCAGCCCACACCTAACCGACGTACCTGTGAATGCCCTGCTGCTGTCAACCGCGATCCAGGTCCTGCTCGGGTTAATCTATCTCGGCTCCTCGACGGCGTTTAACGCGTTCGTCGGCGTCGCGGTGATGTGTCTGGGTGCGTCGTACGCGTTGCCGGTGGCGATATCATTGGCGGGGGGCAGGCGGGATGTCGCGGACGCGCCGTTTGGGCTTGGACAGGTGGTGGGAACGGTCGTGAACGCGATCGCGGTGCTGTGGATCGCGTTTGCGATCGTGTTGTTTTCGATGCCGGCAATCGTGCCGGTTTCAAAGGTGACGATGAGTTGAGTTGCCTTTTTGTCATTGGGACGGGATTGCTGATTGTGGGGCCCAAACGGTTGTTCCGTTCTAGATTACGCCTCGGTCGTGTTCGTCGGATTCGCGGTCATCAGCGCGGTGTGGTATTGGATCAGTACGTTCTTTTCTTTCTTTCTTTTCGTTGGGCTTTCGTTGTTTGATCGATGGCGTGCTGACGTGTGGATCTGTTTGTTTGCCCGTGCACGCGTGGCTGTCGTACCGTGATGTGCAGATGGACGATTCCACTACAATGGTCCACCCGTGCCCCCGTCGACTGCTTCGGAGTCCTCTGACTCGATTTCCTCGCCAACCACGCCAAAGATGGAATGAAACCTGGATCACGAACAGCCGCCCTCACTATGCCAAAGTATTTTCTGAATTCCCTTGCAAGACATGATGAAGTGGATGATCATGATGGTGGAGGTATAAATGACTAGAGGACGACAATAAATAGTCTATTCTTTTTCTTTCTTTCTTTCTTTTCCGTTTCTTTGAGAGAATTAAATAAGTGAAACGAAGAATCCCAAAAAAAGGTTCTCGTTTGAAGGCGTGTGGCGAAGCGGATAGCGAGTGAACAAAAAGGAAGAAAAAAAAAAGAGGGAAGGGAGGGAGGAACGGTATTCCACAACGAGTCTGGACGTGATGATACATACCTATGGAGCACATCAACGCAAAGATACAGACGTAGATCTGGGATAGCAAAGGAAACTCCAAGACGCGCAGGAACACAGAGTAACCCCGAAACGTCACAACACCACAAGCGACGACGAACTCAAAAGTTCACGCCGTCAACTTGGGAATGACCTTGATCATCTGATCGATGTTGATGAACTGCACCCAGGCCTCCAAGTCCTTGGCGTTATCATGCCAAATAAACTTGCTCTCCTTGGTCCCCCGAAAGAACGCGCACGCGCATTGGTACGACTCCTCGATTACGGCCCCGCTCCGTTGAACGCCGAGCTGGGCCTTGAAGACCCTGAACTCCCATCCCTGCAGCGGGTGGTCGTCGCCCCGTGCGGACTCGTTTGGGATGTTGAACTCGAGTCGGGACCAGTCGAATCCGCGGGATTGGCCAACGGCTTTAATGTAGGCGGCTTTGAGGGAGAGGAGGATGCAGAGGCGGCGGAGAACGACTTCGTCGCCTAGCTCGGGTGCGATGAACGTTAGCTCTAGCGGCGTCAGCTGTCGTTTGCGTTCGTCGGTCGGAGGTGTGGAGTAGTGGTACACGACAATCGGGGCGCGTCCATGGATGTCAGGACGTTGGTCAGAGGAAATGAAGACGGACGGACCTTGTGTGCAAACGATTCGGCGTAGGCGGCAACGGACACGCCCCGGGGTTCGACGCAGAGCTGTTTGATGCCGAGGCCGATATTGATGACCTGTCGTTGGCGACCCTGGGTCATGACCATGCCGCACAGCGAATTGTCGTAGGCGAGATGGTATCCAATCATTGATTGGAGAAACTTTTCGGGAGGCATGTCGTCTGGCGACTAGACGATCGAATGGAAGGGTAGCGTGGGATGTGTGGAGGTAGGATGCAGGGCGAGGGAAGGGGAAGGAAGAGGATGATGAGCGATTTCGGGACGAGCTGGAGGATGTATAAGAAAACGACTGGCCAGACAGACCTGCTCTATCCAGTGCTTCCCGTTCGAGGTCTCGCAGTCCTTCCACTTTGTTCTTGATATCCGTCTGTGGCGCATCATGAGTAGTGGAAGCATTTGTGATATGATCTGGCCTGCGTGTAGGAGCGTGAGCAAGTACTCGGGAAGATAGAGCAAGCATGCTTTTGTAGAACTTACGAAAGGATTCGATGGAGGTGCAATCATAGCTTATCCTTGCATGTGGCGCGCACTCTCTCACGAGATTATAGCACTTGTCGTATTCCTGAACATACGAGCGGGGGCGCAGAAAGTTGGAACAGAGCGTGATCCGTCGTGCCGAGTGGCGCGAACGCAGCCAATGGCCGATATGGACGGACACGCACCTCTGTCGTGACATCGCGATTGAGCGAGAGCATCCAAACCAGAATAGGGCACTCCATCGACGGCGTCGGTTTGTCTTCTAACAATATAAGATATTACAAGGCGAGGTCGAGAACTGAAAAGGGAAAAAAAGTTGGATGATTCCCGAGGCTTTCTGCGAGAGACGACACAGTGAAAACGGGACGAAATTGCCTACTTGGGATGATACACGAGGACGATTTCTAGCGAGGGTTAGGGAACTGGGATGGTTTGGATGTGCGAGGGTTAGTAGAGGGGGGATCGAGGAGGAGGACCAGCTGGACCATTATAAAGTGATCAGAACAAGCCAACTGTACTTTTTAGTTCACTCGACACGTGCCGGCTTTTCTTGTCTTACAATGAAGAACACAGCAAACAAAAAAAATAGATCGCAACTCCACATCGTAGCATCCGCATTCCTCGCTCAAGCCATAACGCAATCAATACCGGTGTCCGGATATCAAGAGATCCTGCTATTACCAAGTACAACCACGTACGACGAGGCTCATGTGGACTTGTAACTTCCGGTCAGTCACGTCTCATTTTCGGCCACACGGGCCACCTCGTGTATGTGCTTTCCTTTCGCTCTTGGCCACGTTGTGACCGCGTGCCAACCAACACCTTTGGCAATCGATGAATCCACCACAGTGGCACCACCCAGCATCCTCAGCCGAGATCCGAGTGTCCGCATCGTACTACTTCGGTCACATCCGTTGCAAAACTGGGGAACCCGACTATCGATTGACGGTGCCACATCGCCCTTCGCCAACGAACGCATAAAAGTTAAACAGTCTGATGGCAGGCTTTGTCTTGTATGGGTTTAGCGGCTCGAGGTCGGACGCTTTTTATCTAGAAAAAGACGTTTCTGATGGAAACTCACCACACATCTGATAAGTTAGCCTCGCTCATGTCCGCTGCACCCTCAACCAATCGTGTGACGAGTGTTGGTGTCAGACGTTTCTCATGAACAGCCTCGCAGATTCGGGCTGCCATCAGATACTCCCACGGTACAGCGAAAGGGGCTTCCTCTCCTGCAAACGCATCGTCCAGTATCACATTTGATACGGCATGCGGGGGAAGCCGACGTGTTAAAAGTGGCGTTCAGCCAAACCAAGTCAGAAGCTCGGCCAGTTAGCTTGAGCACTCACACCACTGGGGCGACGTTCGACTTGACGATTTA